>ML994760.1:0-122275 GCA_010093925.1 Zopfia rhizophila CBS 207.26 | reverse complement strand
TTCCCTTGTCAACATCAAGAGGATAGGAATCCTCATTCCAGCTCATCTCACTCATTATTTAAGTAGGATAGTCATCCTTAGTTTTTCAATCAATCTAATCCTTATGACAATCTTTATGAGTACTTCTAACCGCTAAATATGACCTCCATGAGGTTATGAGCCCGGCTGACGAATCTCATATATCACTCGTTTTCGTACGACCTGATCCAAATTGTCTATCAATTGATTCCTTACGGTTGTTAAAAATGATAAAAGATACCGGAGTACCAAAGCTCAAAGGAGCTGCAAATCTTGCCATATAGCTGTTTAGGCTTAAAAAGTATATGACAGCAAAAGGCACATGGGACGTAGTTGAATTTATTCCGTATAACTAAAGTATGCGGTAAAAGTCTCTATCAATTTCACGCTAAAGCGACGATAGAACGTCCGTTGCTCCTAACAGCTCATCACAAGAACTAGTTAGAGAAACAATTGAAACAAAGACACCCACACCTAGACAGACAAAAACTGATCCGGAAAAGAAGCCGAAATTTGGAGCTACAAGTGACTACCAAAAATTCGACTTTAGCCTAGAATTTACGAAGGACTAAAACGACTGGGTACTACATCCTAACAACGGTAAAGCAATTAATAACATTGTTATCCACTGTAAGGACATACCAGCACGAAAAGTTGACAGAATCCTAGCGGCTTGATGGGTTATTAATACCCTTATCAAGCACTACAAGATTAACACAGAACTTTAGAAGTATCTAGTTATTAAACGGATCTAGACTACGACGTACGCTTCATGCAAAGACATGAAAGACTATACTAATAAGTTCAGAATCCTTATTCAAGACATTACACGGTAAAAGATCACAATTGACTTTATACTTAAGCATGTAATGATCTATAATCTTGGAACGTACTTTACGTCCTTTCAAGAACGAAAACGTGATATAGGTATTAAATCACTTTCATATAATACTCTTATAAGTTAACTCTATAATAAAGAGCTCGTAAATAAATCTTAATCTAAAGCTACTTCACATGTAATAAAAGGCAAGAATTAAAGTTAAAGTAGATTACCTGGTATAGGTAAAGAACACAAGTCAAAGACTTACCTATAGTGTAAAAGGGAAGGTAAGAAAGAAGAAGACTACTAGTTTAAGCACCCGGAAAAGGCTATAAATGGCTGGCGTAAGAAGTAAAAGAATCTTTAAAAAAATAAAAACAGTAAAGCGATATAGCTTACCTTAACTAATACTCTAACTAATACCTTTTTAAGTTTCTTTATCTATAGTAATAAAAGCAAGACAACGTACGACACTTTATTAAAGGTTAATGTCTATAATAACTCTACCTAGTTTACTGAAATACATGCTACCAGCAGGACCCTAAGCGGAACTAAAGGAACTATATAAATTTTAAGTAAAGAAATAATATAGCTTTTATGTTAGCTTTGGAACGGCAAAACCTCTTTCTATACTGTTAAAGATATTTAGTATTATTTAGACAGCTTTATTAAGATCTTATTAGCCATAAGAATAAGACACGGGGGCTATACTCTTAATTAAAAAGATAGAGAAATTAAAGATTAAAAAGACAACAAAGTAGCTATAGCATATAAAGAAGATAGAATTATTCTTATATATATAGTAAAAACGGTAATAGACCTGTATATGGCACTAGCCATGAAGCTATTATTAACTAAAAAGATGTTAACAAAACAGCTCTATTAAATAATAGAATATATAAAATATAGTAATCTTATAAAGCTTATAAAGAATACTACTAGACTAAAGCTAAAGAGCTATCGCTATAGCACCTATATATACTACCTAGAATTTAAACTTTAAAAATAACCGTTTAGTAAATGATAGTGCGTAAAGTGAGAAGGAGAAATTCTCTATTTAAACCTTATACTAATAATTAAACCAAAAGGATACGATTAAAAGCGTGGATATATTTTTATAACTAATAACTATACTACCGGCACAGAAATAGGGTTTATTCGCTCTAAGGATAAAGCTTTAAATTATATAAAAAAGCTATAAGCTTGCCGAAAAGCATAGGGAAAACCCCCTATTACGTATATTTTCTCAGACCAAGATTCTATATTCATGAGTTAAGACTTTAAAGAATGAATGAAAAAAGAGGGGATTACTTACTAGCCTACTATATAAAACACTCTATAAGAGAATAGACTTACTAAAATTACCTAATTCTACCTTTATGAAAAAGTAATGTTAATGCTAGCAGATTAGAATCTTCTAAGATTTCTCTAGCTACTAGTAATTAAATATACTACTAAACTAAAAAACAGAAGCTTAGTATAAAGACTTAATAGTAAATCGCCATACGAAGTTATTAATAGATGTAAGCTGAATTTTTCCAAAATCCTAATATTCAAAATAGTTATATACTATTAGAATAGCTAAAAAGCTTAATCTAAGAAGATTATACCACGCAGAATTAAAGAGAGATTTATTGGATTTATAGATAAATCTAATAGATTAATTATTAAAGTCTGGAAAGAAGAAACACGGCAGATTATAGAGGAACAAAATTTCAAATCTAATAATAACTATAAACTATATAATAGACATTAATTTATAGAAGATAAAGAAGAACTTAACTTTAGAAAGAAAGCATAGCAATCTTTAATAGGAACTTATAGCTAATTATTAAATCCTTTACCTAGCCTATATCCTAAACTAGTAATTAATAGTCAAATAGTTAATTAATAAAGGGCGTATGAACTTACTATTAAAATAATTAAATAAAGCCTATTTTATAAGAGAAAGCTAGATAGGCTATATAAGCTAAGCCCTATACTATTAGAAAGAAAGAAAGACACTTAATACAGCAGAGAACACACGTAAAGTGTGATTTATATTAGACTATAAATAATTAAAAATACTAAAAAAAAAGTATAATAAGGTGCTGTAATAAGCCTTAAGATAGAATTACTAATTTAGAAACTATTCTTTTTAGTAAAATTACTATAGTAATTAATACATAATAATAGAGAGCAGCCACCTCGTAAATTCCATAATAAGTATAAATATATAATCTTAATAAAGCTAGTAATAGCAGAAGCTGTAGTAAGTATATAAAAGGTAATTATACTTATTAGAGCCCCTAACAAGCATTTCTACACGCTGTATATAGTAATACTTAATGAAATTAACTATACTTATTAAAGCTTCTATTTATACCTAGATGACGCTTTAGAGTACGCTTTAATTATAGCTAATATAGGCATCTATAAAGAGCTAGGTTTAAATAACCTAGAACTAAAATCATTTATAGCAGTAATAAAATAGCTAGATAACATAAAATAGAAAGAAATAACAAATATTAAGATATAGTAGTATTAAGAGAATAGGATGTTTAAATTTATTAAATTACCCATAAGGCATACAGCGCTAGATAGAAAGTAGATATTTAAAGTCAAAAAAAAAGCTAATAATTAAATTACTAAGTATAAGGCTAAATTCGTAGGGAAAGAATTTATACAGCAATTTAGTATTAATTATAACTAGATATATACTAGAGTTATATAAGTATCTTTAGTACGGATAATATTTACACTTATAATACTATTTAACTATAATATTATACAGCTCGACTTCATGACAGTATATCTTAATTTAAATTTTAATAAAGAAATCTATATTAAGTAAGCACTTGGTTATATTTAAAAAGGTAAGAAATATCTTGTTTATAGAGTTAAGAAAGATCTATACAGACTGAAATAATTAGCACATAAGTAGACAAAATAACTTATAAGCTTTCTTATTAAAATTAAATTTAAACTATTTACAGTAGATAATAACGTGTTTATTAAAGATACTATCTATATAAGACTTATAATTATAGTCTATATAAATAATATTAAGCTTATTAGCAGTGATAAGCTAGCTATAAAGTAGGTTATTAATTAATTAAGTAAGAAATTTAAGATAATTAACCTAGAAGGCATTAAGCACTACCTTAAAATAGAAATTAAGTATAATTATAATACAAAGATAATTACACTTAGTTAGTAAATATATATTAAAAAGATTTTTAATAAATATAGGTATAGTAAGCATGGATGTAGGGTAAAAACACTAATAGTAATAAATTAATACCTTAAACTATTTAATAATATTACTACTAAAGCTTTAAGATAAGAATTTGCTGCCTAGCTAGGATTAATTATATATACTATAATTACTACTTAGCTAGATATAGTATTCACAGTCTTATCTTTTATATAGTATATAAATAACCCTGAACTTGAGTATTGGGATGTACTTAAAAGGATTTTCTTTTACCTACGCAGTATAATCAATTACTGTATTATATTTAGTAAAGAAAGTAATAATAAAATTACTAGGTATACAGATACTAGCTTTACTAAAGATTTTATAACTAGATACTTAATAGGAGCCTATATTTTTACTCTAAATAGAGAACCTATTAGCTAGACTTTAAAGCGTTAGTTAATAATTACTCTATTAACTATAGAAATAAAATACATAGCTATATATTAAGCTATTAAGGAAGTTACCTAGCTTAGGTAACTACTTACTAAATTAGGACTTTATTATAAATCTATTAAGATTTATACAGATAATAAAAGCGTTATAGCTTTAAATAAGAACTCTAAATTTTATAAGTATAGTAAACACATTAACGTACAGTACCACTACGTATAAAAGTAGATATAAAATAAACAAATTATTATGCCTTACTTACTAACTAGTTAAATAATTACAAACAGCCTAACTAAAGCTATTAGTCTAGAACTATATCTTTAATTCATTAATTATTACTAGCTTAACTTAGATAAAGTAAAGAAGAGGCATGATTAAAGCTCTCTAAAGGTATTATATATAAGCTTAAGAGAGAGTATTAGCGCAATTTGCAATTAGCAACCTTACTATCTTACATTATTATATATAACTAAGTAAGGGTTTTTATTCTATTATTATTTTTATTCCACTAGGAGATTACAAATCTTTTCTTGTTAATATTAAGAGAATAGGAATCCTTATTCTAGCTTATTTTACTTATTATTTAAGTAGGATAGTCATTCTTAGTTTTTTAATTAATCTAATTCTTATAATAATTTTTATGAGTACTTCTAACTGCTAAATATGACCTCTATAAGGTTATAAGCCTAGCTAATAAATCTTATATATTACTTATTTTCGTACGACCTGATCTAAATTGTCTATTAATTAATTCCTTATGGTTATTAAAAATAATAAAAGATACTAGAGTACTAAAGCTTAAAGAAGCTATAAATCTTACTATATAGCTATTTAAATTTAAAAAGTATATAACAGTAAAAGGCACATGGGATACAGTTAAATTTATTCTGTATAACTAAAGTATGCGGTAAAAGTCTCTATTAATTCTATACTAAAGTGACGATAGAACATCCGTTGCTCTTAATAGCTTATTATAAGAACTAATTAGAGAGATAATTAAAACAAAGACATCCACACCTAGACAGACAAAAACTAATCCGGAAAAGAAGCCGAAATTTGGAGCTATAAGTAACTACTAAAAATTCGACTTTAGCCTAGAATTTATGAAGGACCAAAACGACTGGGTACTATATCCTAATAACGGTAAAGTAATTAATAACATCGTTATCCACTATAAGGACATACTAGCACGAAAAGTTGACAGAATTCTAGCGGCTTAATGGGTTATTAACACCCTTATTAAGCACTACAAAATCAACACAGAACTTTAGAAGTATCTAGTTATTAAATGAATCTAGACTACGACGTACGCTTCATGCAAAGACATGAAAGACTATACTAATAAGTTCAGAATCCTTATTCAAGACATTATACGGTAAAAGATCACAATTGACTTTATACTCAAGCATGTAATGATCTATAATCTTGGAACGTACTTTACGTCCTTTCAAGAATGAAAACGTGATATAGGTATTAAATTACTTTCATACGATACTCTTATAAGTTAACTCTATAATAAAGAGCTCGTAAATAAATCTTAATCCAAAGCTACTTTACATGTAATAAAAAGTAAGAATTAAAGTTAAAGTAGATTACCTGGTATAGGTAAAGAACACAAGTCAAAGACTTACCTATAGTGTAAAAGAGAAGGTAAGAAAGAAGAAGACTACTGGTTTAAGCACCCGGAAAAGGCTATAAACGGCTGGCGTAAGAAGTAAAAGGATCTTTAAAAAAATAAAAACAGTAAAGTGATATAGCTTATCTTAACTAATACCCTAACTAATACCTTTCTAAGTTTCTTTACCTATAGTAATAAAAGCAAGACAACGTATGACACTTTATTAAAGATTAATGTCTGTAATAACCCTACCTGATTCACTGAAATGCATGCTACCAGTAGGACCCTAAGCGGAACTAAAGGAACCGTATAAATTTCAAGTAAAGAAATAATACAGCTTTTATGTTAGCTTTGGAACGGCAAAACCTCCTTCTACACTGTTAAAAATATTTGGTATTATCTAAACAGCCCTATTAACATCTTGTTAGCCATGAGAATGAGACGCGGGGGCTATACTCTTAATTAAAAAGACAGAGGAATTAAAGATCGAAAAGGCAACGAAGTGGCTATAGTATATAAAGAAGATAGAATTATTCTCGTACGTATAGTAAAGACGGTAATAGATCTATACATGGCACTAGCCACGAAGCTATTACTAACTAAGAAGGTATTAGTAGAGCAGCTCCATTAAATGATGGGATATATAGGATATAGTAACCTTATAAAGCTTATAAAGAACACTACTAGACTAAAGCTAAAGAGCTATCGCTATGGCACCTGTATATACTGCCTAGAATCTAAGCTTTGAAAACAACCGTTTAGCGAACGACAGCGCGTAAAGCGAGAAGGAGAAATTCTCTACCTAGACCTCATACTAATAATTAAACCGGAAGGATATGATTAAAAGCGTGGATACATCTCCATGACTGATGACTATACTACCGGCACAGAAATAGGGTTTATTTGCTCTAAGGATGAAGCTCTAAATTATATAAAAGAGCTATAAGCTTGCCGAAAAGCATAGGGAAAACCCCCTATTGCGTACATTTTCTCAGACCAAGATTCTGTATTCATGAGTTAAGACTTTAAAGAATGGATGAAAAAAGAGGGGATTACTTACCAGCCTACTGTACGAGACACTCTACAAGAGAATAGACTTACTAAAATCACCTAATTCCATCTCTATGAAAAAGCAACGTTAATGCTAGCAGATTAGAATCTTCTAAGATTTCTCTAGCTACTAGTAATTAAATATGCTACTGAACTGAAAAACAGAAGCCTAGCACGAAGACTTAATAGTAAATCGCCGTACGAAGTCATTAATAGATGCAAGCCGAATCTTTCCAAAATCCTAATATTTGGAATAGTTGTATACTATTAGAATAGCTAAAAAGCTTAATCTAAGAAGGTTACACCACGCGGAATTAGAGGGAGATTTATCGGATTTACAGACAGATCTAATAGATTAATTATTAAAGTCTAGAAAGAAGGAACACGGCAGATTATAGAGGAACGAAATTTTAAATCTAATAACAACTGTGAACCGTACGATAGACATTAATCTACAGAAGATAAAGAAGAACTTGACTTTAGAGAGAAAGCATGGTAATCTTTAATAGGAACTTATAGTTAATCATTAAATCCTTTACCTAGCCTACATCCTAAACTAGTAATTAATAGTTAAATAGTTAATTGATAAAGGGCGTATGAATTTACTGTTGAAATAATTAAGCAGAGCCTATCTTATAAGAGAGAGCTGGACAGGCCATATGAGCCGAGCCCTGTACTATTAGAGAGAGAGAAAGACACTTAATACAGCAGAGAACGCACGTAAAGTGTGATTTATGTTAGGCCGTAAATGATTAAAAATACTAAAAGAGAAGTACAACAAGGTGCTGTAATAAGCCTTAAGATAGAATTACTAATTTAGGAGCCACCCTCTTTAGTAGAACCACTACGGTAATTAACACGCAATAATAGAGGGCAGCCACCTTATAAATTCCATGATAAGTATAGGTATATAACCTTAATAAAGCTAGTAACAGTAGAAGCCGCAGTAAGCGTACGGAAGGTGATTGCACTTACTAGAGCCTCTAATAAGCATTTCTACACGCTGTATATAGTAATACTTAATGAAATTAACTATGCCTATTAAAGCTTTTACTTATACCTAAATGACGCTCTAGAGCACGCTTCGATTGTAGCTAATACAGGCATCTATAAGGAGCTAGGTTTGAATGATCTAGAACCGAAATTATTTACAGCAGTAATGGAACGGCCAGATAGCACGAAATGGAAAGAAGTAACAGACATCGAGATACAGCAGCATCAAGAGAATGGGACGTTTGAACTTATTAAATTACCCACAGGGCGTACAGCGCTAGATGGAAAGTGGGTATTCAAAGTCAAAAGAAGAGCCGACAATCAAATTACCAAGTACAAGGCTAAATTCGTAGGGAAAGGATTTATGCAGCAATTTGGCATTAATTACGACCAGACATATACTAGAGTCGTACGAGCATCTTCAGTACGGACGATATTCGCACTTATAGCACTATTTAACCATGACATTATACAGCTCGACTTCGTGACGGCATACCTTAATTCAGACCTTAACAAAGAAATCTATGTTAAGCAAGCACCTGGTTACATTTAAAAAGGCAAGGAATATCTTGTCTACAGAGTTAAGAAAGGCCTGTACAGACTGAAATAATCAGCACGCGAGTGGGCAAAACGGCTTACAAGCTTTCTCATTAAAATCAGATTCAGGCCACTTACGGCAGACAATAACGTGTTTGTCAAAGATACTATCCGCACGGGACTCACGATTACAGTCTACGTGGACGACGTTAAGCTTATTGGCAGTGACAAGCCAGCCATGAAGCAGGTCATCAATCAGCTAAGCAAGGAATTCAAGACGACCAACCTAGGAGGCATTAAGCACTACCTTAGAATGGAAATCAAGCGCGACCGCAATGCAAAGACAATTATACTCAACCAGCGAGCATACATCAAAAAGATCCTCGATAAATATAGGTATAGCAAGCATGGACGCAGGGTAAAAACGCTAATGGTAACAGGTCAACGCCTTAAACCATTTGACGGCATCGCCACTGAAGCTTTAAGACAAGAATTTGCTGCCCAGCTAGGATCGATTATATACGCCATGATTACTACTCAGCCAGACATAGCATTCGCAGTCTCATCTCTTACACAGCACATAAATAACCCTAGACCCGAGCATTGGGACGCACTTAAAAGGATCTTCTTCTACCTGCGCAGTACGATCGATTACTGTATCATATTTGGTAGAGAAAGCAACGACAAAATTGCTGGGTATACAGATGCCAGCTTTGCTGAAGATTCTGCAACCAGACGCTCAACGGGAGCCTACATTTTTACCCTAAACGGAGGACCTATCAGCTGGACTTCAAAGCGTCAGTTGACAGTCGCTCTGTCGACTACAGAAGCAGAATACATGGCTATGTGTCAAGCCATTAAGGAAGCCACCTGGCTCAGGCAACTGCTTACTGAATTGGGACTTCATCATGAATCCATCAAGGTTCATGCAGACAACAAAAGCGCTATAGCTCTGGGTAAGAACCCTGAATTCCACAAGCGCAGCAAGCACATCGATGTACAGTACCACTACGTACGAGAGCAGGTGCAGAATGGACGAATCACCGCGCCCTACCTGCCAACCAGTCAAATGATTGCAGACAGCCTGACTAAAGCTGTCAGTCCAGAACTGCATCTTCGATTCATTGATCATTGCCGGCTTGACCCAGACAAAGCAAAGAAGAGGCATGATTAAAGCTCCCCAAAGGCATCGTACGCAAGCTTAAGAGGGAGTGTTAGCGCAATTTGCGATTGGCAACCTTGCTACCTTGCATCATTATGTGTAACCGAGCAAGGGTTTTCATTCCATTATTATTTTCATTCCACCAGGAGATTGCAAATCTTCCCTTGTCAACATCAAGAGGATAGGAATCCTCATTCCAGCTCATCTCACTCATTATTTAAGTAGGATAGTCATCCTTAGTTTTTCAATCAATCCAATCCTTATGACAATCTTTATGAGTACTTCCAACCGCCAAATATGACCTCCATGAGGATTCCATAGTGTTGGGCACGATGTCCTGAGGGACGCTAGTAGACTAAGTCACATGACCGCCAAGATTCGTTCAGAATTGAACGAATCTTGGCGGTGAAATACAAGGAGTAATTTAAATTCGCGTGAAAATCGGAGGAATGAACCACCGATACCTGGCGGCCACAGAGCCAATTTGACCAATCATCGGCGATAAACCTCCCCGCTCGCTATGATGAGTTTCTGGTTTCCCTCGCAAAGACTTTTTGGCAGGAAGCGGTGCATGGACAACTTGGTAAGCTCCATCCACCCTAGAATAATTACAAAGTAATATGTAAGCAAGCCAAGCAAAGTCGTGCGACTGCTCTGTGGCTGCGCATTTCTTAGCTCTCCTGGTGTCCCCGCATGGGCCGCTAGGCCTAAAAGGCGTAGGAACAACTTACTCACAGGTGACGCAAACCGCTAACGGTTCGCCCAGAAGAGCCTTGAGAAAGGAAGTTAGATCGGGCAGATTTCTGGAACGTGCATGAGTATCATAGTGAGCGATTTTAATAGACGAGCCCTGAAATATCCCCAAAGCATTCTCTCTAAGCAATAAAATAGCAAGTTGAAGTAAAGTCTACGTCTCTGGCTCGTGCAAGTGCAACACCAAAAATCAATTTGTTGAGACTAAGACATCGTGTAACTCCACCTATACTTCCTAAGCTACGTACTTCCTCAGTAACCCGTCGCATAAATCTGAAGATAACCCGTTTTGCTGTGCTTGTCTCTCCAGTGACGGCGGAGTTCTTGGCTACGGCGGTACGACTTAGGAGATGACTTTACAAGTTCACCCAAAGTCTGCGATGTATAGATCGAGTCATAAAAACATTGCGGGCAGTAGAAACGCCCATTAATAACTGGATACTTCCGTCTATCGGCCAACCAATTTTCATGGAGATTGGTTCCAACGTATTGGATTGCGGAAACCCATTCAACTTCGGATTCGACAGCTGCTACGGGAACCGCTGGGTGATGCTGTTCGAGCATCATAAAATCCGAGTTATCCTGTTGCAGAACCACTTCACTGCCATGTCTGTCAACCAAAGGCCAATCTAAATTTTGGGAATGGTCACTAACCCAGTTGACGTCTGTGCGGACTGCACGTTATTTGCGGTCCCAAAGTCGAAAGGGGAGTAATGTTGTGGAGTCATTGTTGAGTTTCCTCTTCCGTCCATATAGGGAGGAGTGAAAAGCCCGCTATACTGCTGTTCAAGGGAACCCTCCCCACCGATAGAAACTGGAGAAAATTTAGTTCAATCACTCAATGTAATCTCATGGTGTAGTGACCAACCATCTTCTGTCAAATATTGATCGTGCCGTAGATCCGTGGGGAACACATTGCCTTCACCTAGCAACTGTGATCTGTAGTCACGCACATCGCCTGCGATCTGACCTCCCAAGCTTTTGAAAAGGTCAGAGTCAAACAAGACCACAAAACCAGCATCTGCTAACTACTGGTCGAACAGGTTGCAGACAATATCTGTTGAGCTTGGCAGGACGCTGCAATGATGGCTCAATCAATGCCGCGGAGCATAATGGCGGAGACAACGTGATGCTCACGGTGCCGAAGCGCGCTTTTTACCTTGAATCCTCAGAGAAAGCATGTGCCATGGCTCTATTTCCCTGTACTTGTCGTACAGTGTCCCATCTGCCTGTGTACTCTGTACTGCTCAATGCGCGCCGGCCGCTTCGTCCCATTGCGACGTTCGGTGTTGTCGATGATATTCGAGAGTAGCTTTCTCCGAGGGGGACGTTTTTCTTGCTTTAGGGCTGTTGTCTCCAATTGATCTTCTTGCTATCGGGGAGCGTGGGACTGATGATGATCATCTGGTGGTATCGTCGCTTCTAATCCACTCCCCGGAACCTGCAATCACAGTCAAATAGATGTTAATCGAAAACTTACCTATCGCTGTAGGTTTCATGAGCTGACGATTGATAAATGTTGGCATCGCCTCGCAGGCCGAATGTTTCGGGCTCTTCTGTGGCCAAGAGGAGATCGAAGGCACTGCCACCAACATCGTTGCCTTCAAAGTTGAAGTGGTCACTGTCACGACTGACGTTGTCCGTACCCCAACTGTTCATAGTCGGTCGGCCAGAAGAGACTCTAGTTCAAAGAAAAAGTTAAAAGTAGGAAATGGAGTGTCCTGTTGATGGACGGCCGGAAGCTCCTCAGCTTTATACGTGTTCCGCCGCGCTGATGGCGCGTCAGCGCGGGGCCCGCAGATCGTTTGCCACCGCGCAGCTCGCGCGTGCAGCTCGCGCGTCCACGTGCAACTCGCTTTGTAGATATCAGAGAGGGCATTTAGAGGGTCGAACGATCTCTTCAAATAGTTGTCAGTAGCGTTATCCATGGGTGTCGGTAGCGTGTCCTTTTGCCTCCGAAGGCTCGGCCGCCGCGACGCGTGGTTCAGCCATGGTTGGGATCGGATTTCGTATGCGGAAAGCTACCAGAGTTCGGCGGTGTTAGGCCAAAGCGAGACAGGCCGAATGACACGGAAGAGAACAACACAAAGAAGATGGGCGACGGGTGCCGGCGCAGGCAGGAGTGAGGATGAGGTGCAAAACATGGAACAGGTGGTGCAGCTGCTGTGGCGCGCTCACGCGGTGGGAGGATGCAGCACGAAAGAGCGATTATAAAGAGCGCATCGCTTCATTACCTAATGTAAAATACAGCGCCAGAGTCGTGTCAGCAAGAATCGTCGATCGCTTTGATTGGAGGGCTTGGATGCAAAGTACCGAGTCGCGTACTCCCATAAATTGAGCGCCACCCGCAGCCTTACGGCTAAATATTACTTCTTAGTGATGCCGTTGGACTCTCTGGTTTCGACAAAGACGCTTGAGGGGTTGCGATATATAACTTAGTGATGCAAGCTTGGTAGTTAGTGGTCTTCTGGTGCACAAGGCTCGTTTTCGCTCAAAAGGAAACTCTTCGCGAATCACGCAGGAAGGCGTCCGCGCAAGCGTAATTTTTATGTGAGCAGCTTTATGGCGCTTGAGGAATGGTCTTTGCATGTAACTCAAGGTGAATATGGTAAGATTAAAGAGGTGTTGAGGATTTCTATTGCTTCAAAATCGAAGTACCTATGGTTTGTTCCGTTACGGCGGTTGTTCCGTTACGAGTGGATGTACGTTAGCTCTTGTCACGTTCGCAAATAGGCAGAATTCCCAGTATCTCGTCGTGTCCCTTGTCCGAGCCTGGTCAAAAGCACATGGCAACTCCAGGCGTGCAGAATGCTGTTTTCGCGAAGCTCGTGCCGTGCAACAACTGGAGCCGCTACGCTTTCGATGCCGCCTACGTACGATCGAAGCCAACGTGGTCGTCATGCAGGCAGAAGTCGAGAAAGCGTTCGATCGCGAAGTGTTTCACACATTCTTGCACCATTGGCCATCTTACTTGGTACTCACCCCCCGCGCTAAGAGGTCCCTTTAGCCCTCCCCCAGACGCATTGACCATCATCACGTGGAATCACGTGGAATTTTACGAGAAATTATTACTACAGCCGGCCTCGCCTCCCTGAGCGAGCTATCTACAGCGGTCCGCATCGGCCCCACCTAACTAACTAGTTAACTAACTAACTAACGTTAGTTACCATCACCTCTGCCGCTGCATTTTACCAAAGCAGCTTAGCCTCCCGAGTGGAGAGGCTGGTGGGGATTCCCCCGCTACATAAACCTAAACAGGCTGCTCACTTCATCCGCCCGGTATGGTAGCGTGGCGCGGTTGCCAAGCACCGGAGGAAGCCATCTTCAGAACACTCAAAGAGTGTCCAAATTTGGGCGTGTGATGTCCGCTATCGTATCCTTCCTTTAGGCCGTTTACTTCCTACAGGATCCGTCTTCACCACGCGAACCCTCTCCACGTCCGCCCTCACCGCGTCCACCCCAATCTTATCCCACGCAGACTCAGGTTCCACCTCACCCGTCGTATGCAACTATTGCTGCCTCTTGCCGGGCTGGTTTGTAACTAGAAGAGGTGTTGACTTTAGTGGTATAGTGTGACGGGGCTAATTTTTTAGTTTAGTGGAGTACCGCACTTGGATCGTGGCTTTGGTCCGATGGGGAAGAGCGCCGTGTATCTCGTCCCAGGAGTGGCCATTCTCCCTCATACTGCGTACTGTTTCATCTTCTTCTGGAGTCCATTTACCACCCTTTGGCTCGGCCTCTTTCGTCGTTGAAAGCGTTTTCGGCTGCGATCGTGCCCCGTGAACAGTTGCACGAGAAGTCGACGTTTTCCCGTCAGAGGGAATGCCAAGCGCTACGGTGTTGATCGGAAGGCTGACGCACCCTGAGACGCGTGGCAATTTAAACACCACATTATATGTTATCTCGTTACCAATTGTAGTGCATTTCAAGAAGCCCTGGAAAGGCCATTCTTGATACTCAGCAGCGGCCATCGACTCCCGCGTAGCAGAGGGGCTTCGAAACGTCTGCGAGGCACCACTTCGCCCATCTTGTCCAGGGTTTGGGAGAGCCTCAGACTCGACTGAGAGATAAGTGGTGTCGCTCGTAGGGCTGAGACGACGTCCGAGGCGACGCCATGTGCGGTGTTTGTTTGGAGGTGTTAGGGCGGCATCACCGGAATGCTTTGGAGACTTCTTCTGCCGCTTCATGGGTGGCCTTGGGTCTTCGTCGTCGTCGTCATCCTTCTCTTCGCGAAAGTCATCGGAGTGATCGCCGCTATCGGGCTGCTGGGTATCGTTAGCAGTCTCTTGGATGCCATTTTGGCAGCATCGCTTCTCTCCGCACTGGCCTCGTACCTCCGGTTCGCTGGCCGGTTCACTTATTTGTTCTGCAATAGTGTGTTCCTCCCCTTCGAGCTGCTCACTTGGGCGGTGCTCCTTGATAATATGAAGAGGTGACTGCCCTGTAAAACCAGGTGGTGACTTAGGAGGAACGGCCACTACTATTTCTTCTTCGCCCTCCAAAGACTGAGTTGCTTCCTTGAGGAACTCTGAAAGTTCTTTGTCACCCCATTCAGTAGATTCTTTGTTCGAAATGCTAGGCAGATTTTCCGGTGCTGGCACTTCTCGAGCATTTTGAGCGATGCTATCGAGATTGAGTTGTTCGGCCTTGTATAATGATTGTACGGGCAAGTCGTTGGGAGAAAGAGGGAGTTCATGTCTTGCTGAGGACAGTGCTCTTTCCGGCTCGCTGTCAAACGGAGGGTTCTTGCATGGCTTCGCGTCTCGCTCAGCGTTGATGCAGTTAATATTGCCGGAAATTGATTGTATCTTATCATCATCGTCATCATTATCGTCATCGTCATTAATTGTAATTGGACTCTCTATCCGTAGTTAGTGCGTAATTCCTTATCTCGCCGAAACTTGACATAGAGATCACGAAAGGACCGGTAGCTTACCTTGGATGCTTCCATTTCTTCCATTCTGTACCTGATAAGGTGGTTCTGGTTCCGCTTTATTGCTGGGCTTCCTATGGTCATTTAAGACTAGCTTGTCCGAGTGGTGAAGAGCAAACGCAGACTTTGAAGGCTTGGCTGCGGCTGTGTCCGTAGGCAATTTACGAGTTAACTGCTCTATAGGAAACTCGCTGCCATCTTCGTTGTTGCCGCTGGGGGCAATAAGGCCTCTGCTGTCTACCTCCAAGACACGCTGATTGCTGGGTTAAGCAAACGCTACCTTCTTCTCCTTCTCCTTTTAAGGAACCGGTGGTTTTAAAGGCTGAGAGAAAGGCAGACTGTGTGCAGGAACGTGGGGTTAGAAGAAATTCACAACTTCCATATTAACTACAACCATCGTGGCAATGGAAGACGAACACGAGAGAGATTGGCAAGCGAAAAAAAAAAAACAGCTAGGTTTGACGCTCTGATATAGTCAAAAGACAAAGCTCGCAATTCTAAGGAAAATCTTCCTGGACTGCAGAGTGCAACAGTCTCTATCTTATCTCCGCAAGTTAATGTTGGCACCTTACTATATCCTACACCGGTCCAACCTCACGATTCCGCACTGGCCTAATTTTGCAAGCACCTCCTCCCGTACAGCCCTTCAACCTCAGCTTTACTGATGATCGGGGAGCAAGCCTTTAAGATTCTACTAATCCCGTCTCTCGCTTTCTCACTCCGACATTCCCCCTCTTGGGTCTGTTGCTCGAGCTTCCCAAACCGCGTCTTCGCTATCTGACTCATGCTTTAATCAAGCCATTTTGTCACCAATCATCCGTATAAAAGTATGCCAAGCCATCCACCATGCATGTAGGATTTCGGGACTGCTCATATCCAAAGTCACACAATGCACGGCCAAGCCGCGCGATAGTGCTCCGACAAGGGAGAGTTCGTGTTCAGTCAAATGGACATTAGACAGATATCATGCTGGTCCCTGTCCTCGTGGATTCAGCTCCAATCATATCAGATATGCATGTTGTGACAGAGCTCATCTAAGACACGTACGCTCTCTAACTGCGCCCAGCAGAACCTGCAACACGCTGAGGAGGCATCCAAGGCAGAAGACGCAAGGCACAGCCATGTCATCATAAGGCATTTTCTTGATTAGACAGGGCCACACATCACAACGGAGGTATGGAGACAAGCCGAATACATATCCCTTTTTGACCGCACCGTCACACCAAGTCCAGCTCGCGGAAGCTCGCGAAGGTTCGGCAGGTACGTCTCATTGCAGTGTATGCCTGGAGTCTAGAATTCCTAGAGAGGCCTCTAGATATGCGTAGGACGATCATCTCATCAAGAGACAGGGAAAGAAAGCTTTAGCTAACTAGGTCGCAAGACAAGCAGGGCAGGACAACACGGAGGCAGGCAAAGCGTCAGGGGACGGTGTCTCATGAACTGCAAGCACAGAACTAACAGTCGTTAACATAAGGAGCAGTGTAAGAGCCGTTCGTTAAGCCTAAGATAACTCAGCCAGTTAATAGGTAGATGCATATGCCCCCAATAATGGATTGGCGGATGTGAGAGTTATTTGCGGGTCGATTAGTCAGCTCCACAGGGATTACCGGGACCACAGAATGCGAGAGTTGGCTTATAAAACGAAAAGGAAAATTAGAAGGAGGGTGAGGACCAAAGCGAAGTGAAGTAGGCAGGGCGGCTTTTATAGACGAGAAAAGCGGCAAGAGGCTAGACAGGGGCTGGCGGGTGCCGCCAAACCCGGCAGGGCAGGCCACAACACTAAGATAATAATATTATATATTTTTTAAAATAATATATTTTTAATTTAATAAAATTTTTTTAAAAGTTTTTTTTTTAATAAACTACTCTACTATTAAATTACTTAGTAATATATTGTTAAGTATTAAATTTATTTATAATTTTTAAACTAAGTTTTTAAAAATTAAAAAAATTAAAAGCTTAAAAACTAAACTTATATTTTAAGTATTAAATAAAGTAATTTAGTAACTAAGCTTTATTTACTTTTATATAATAATAAAAACTAATTTTATTTTATTATAATTTATTTTTTTAATTTATAACTTTTTTTAAATTTATTTAATTATATTAAAAAGAGTTAACTATTAATTATATATTTTAAAATTAGAACTTAAATTTTATATATACTTTTAATAAAAATTTTACTAAATAGTAAACTACTATAATGTATAAATTTTTTATAACTAATTTTTTTTAAAAATAAACCATTAAACTTATTATAATAGTAAATATTAAAACTAAAACTTTTATATTATTATAGTTTTTAAAATTAATATTATAAAACTTTAAAAACTATAAATTATTTTATTTTTAATTATTTTTTTACTAAAGCTAATAAATATAAAGCTTTTTAGTATAAATAAAACTTACAATTAGTAAAAAAAGTACTTTTATATTAAAAACATTTATATAATAATAATTAAAGTTTATAAATATAATATATTAATTATTATAAAAGAAAAGAAAATTATAAAAAATTAAATAATATTAAATAATTTTTATTGTTTTAACAAAAATATTAGTATATAAATATATTAAATTAAAATTTTATTTTTATTTAAAAAGCCTAGTAATTTTAAATATATTAAAATAATTAAATATATATATATAATATAGTATATTACTTACTAAATAAGTTGTATACTAAAAATTAAGTATTTTAAAATAATACTAATTACTTTATAAAAATGTATAAACTATTAAATAAATAGTTACTAATTAAACTATGTTTAATATATATAAAATTATTAAAATTTCTTAATATAATATAAATATTTTAATGTTATACATTTAGTTAATAAATATAATATTTTAGTATAGTACTTTTTATTTACTATAATATTTATAAGTAAATTTTATATACAAATTTATAGTTTTTACCATAAAGTTTTTAATATAAAAAACTAAATTATTAATAAAAAATAATATAATTAAAACATTATAAATTTTTTAATTAAAGTAATAGTTTTTGTTGGAATAATAACTTATAAATAAGCGGATTATTGATGCCACTAAGGCCTATTACGGATCGCTATTAGATAGCTATTAGATCTAATTTAGCTATTAAGTAAACCCCTATCTACATAAACCACTCTATTTTATTTTTTTAATAGATAGATAGAATAATATAACTTATTACTAGATACCTCTCCCTGCTTTAAGATCTTAAAGTTCCTGAGTAAAACAAATACTAATTAGTGGATTATATTTAAGTATAGTCTAAAACTTACCTAAAAATCCACAGAACAGTAATATTCACTTAGAAGAGATAGAAAAAAAAATACGTTCTATAATTAGTTATTATGTAAAGCTTTACTCTGTATTAAAGGAAGAATATATCCCGTAACTAGTTATTATATAAGACTTTTAAAGCTACTAAGAAAGAATACGTCTTGTAACTAGTTATTATGTAAAGTTTTTTAGCTGCTGTGTTTATTACACATAAGATCCCTCCAAATCTCACCTATTTTAATAAAGGGAGAGTATAATCTGTAAAAGATACTTACCAGTATTAAAAGTCATCCGTATAGGCTTTCTTATAAAATAGTATACTAATAATAATCTAAAATAACGCTAGGAATGCTTTTATAGAGTTCTAGTTAATACTTTAGTCTTTTCTTTTTTCTATTTCTTCTCTAACTCTAAGTACAAGCAGTACTAGCTCTGTTACTGTTCTAATAATAATTTAATAACGCCTTAGGATTACACCGCTACAGACTTTAATAACCTATTACTTTAAAATACCAACCTGATTATTACATCCTATAATAATCTAAATACATTTTATAATGATTTGAATACATCCGATAATGATCTGAAAATGCCTCTTTAAGTACCGGAAGAATTTAAGAACTGTATTAATAAGTTATTATGAGGTAAATTAATTAACCTATTTAAAATAGATAACACTATAACCAGAGTAAATACATAAATTATTTACTTCTAATCTATATATAAATACTGTAACGAATGTGACTACAATCTGTTCAAAGCTTTTATTATAGACTTTTTAGATTAGACTAAAGAGATCTTTAAACTAGCTAGTTTAGATATTAACTAGAGATTCCGCGACTTTCTACGTCACAATAGTGTATATATTACGATAGATAAATCTTTTATTATAACTTATTTAGTAGAACTAGTAAATAAAGAAGAACTACCTAAATAGCCACTAAAAGAACTCTAAAAGGAAATAGGCCAAAAGTATATAAACTTCTAATAAAACAAAACATCCTTAAAGCATGCAGAATACTTCTAACCTAACTTTATATTTTCCCTAATAGTGCCAATAGTTTAATTAAAAGCAGAAGTATAATTAGTAATATAAATAATATAAATCTAATTATTAAGATCTAGCTATTTAAGACAACCTTTGAACGCACGGGACTTAAATAATTAAAGCTATTATCTTAAAACTACTCTAATAAGAGCCTAATTTAGCTTATTAGTATTAAGATAATAATTTTAGCTACTACTAAGACTTTTAATACTGCTATAAATTAGCTTTAAACTTAACCCTAAAGTGTATGAAACTAGCCCTTATGAAAACTACCTAACCTAAGAAATTACAAACGTCAGTAAATGCTACAATAATAATCTAACTATTTAATTTAAAGGTAAATTATATAACTTCCTGGATACAAAGCTACTAATCTTTTATAATAACTATATTTAGTGTGTATTCTTAGTCTACAGTTGGTATATAACTTTCTTATTTATACTTAAAGGTAAAGCAAGACAGTACTACTATAATAACCTATTTAATAAAGAACTATTATTTAAATAACTAGTTTAAAGAACTAAGAATTACTTCTATAGTTTAGAAAACTGCTAGATGTATATGCGAGAGTGGTAAAGTATTATGCTATAAAGCACTATCACAGCTAATCTAGATAAAACTTAGCTTTAATATCTAGATATAATAATTAATAAATTATATCTTATCTAAAAAGGCCTCTTACCTGAATAATAATTTGAGATAATACTAAGAGACTAATTACTTAGTACTTATTAAGGCATTAAAGAATGTAGTCTAGCGTTATATAAACTAGAAAATACTTATAAAAAGCTCTATAATAAACTATAAACTATTATTAAAATTACTAAAAGAAACGTCTGAAACAGCGCAGCACTTATAACTAAACTAGATAAAATAAACAACTAATTCTAGACCGACCACACATACGGAAGAAACAAAGAAAAGTTTAAAAAATTCTCTAAACTAAGGTTCGACTAGAAGAGATCTGATAACAGTATAAAATATAACCAAACTAAGAAATACTTTATCTATAAAATTATTAGATACTAGTTAATAAAACACTCCCTAAAGGAACGCTAGAGAAGCTATAAATGATTCTAAAATAGATCTATAAATCCTATAAAGAAGACCTTTCAATAATTTCTATATAAGTTTAAAGGAATTTAACTAGAAAATTGGGTTACTGAAGAAGAAACGGAATAAACCGTTAATTAGTTAATAACTAAGTTTAATGAAGATAATCTGGATAAGATAGAATAATTCTTTATAACTGCTATAAGCAACTCCGTAAATAGCCTAAATCTAGTCTTAATTCTTAATAATAAAATAATGTTTTATTAATTTATAAAAGATGACCCTAAGATGAGTACTGAAGACATATCCGTTTTTGCTATAAATATATACTAATACTTCTTTAATACTTTTTAAGATATCTTATTAGATAGTAGCGCTGTAAGTATTTTAATTATAGGCCAAAAACAATTTCAAGCTCTCCAAAAAATCAAGAAAATAGAGCTTAATAAGAAGGATGCTGGATTATATAAAATCTAATTTAAAAAAGAATCCGTAATATTTGTTAGTATAGCTCAGGTTTAGACTCTAATTAGACTTATAACTTTTTATATTGTGCTAATAAGAACACTATTCTTGCTCTACTTAGCAGATATGGATAGACTTAGAGTTAAACTAAACAACCTTATAAATAAGCTAGTATAAAGATTAAAGAGAATACTAGTTGTTTAAAAATAGGGATATTTATAGTTACTTCTATAGAATAATAAAGAGATAGCTGTATTATATCTTACTAAGCTAAAACTCTAGCAGTTATATAAAAGATTTAGATATTTTTTAGTAAAGAAACTAACCGACCTCCTGTAATGCGCAAACCTAGAAGACTTTATAGATAAATCTATTTTATAAAAAATTACTAAGAAATATTACGCTTACTAGATATCTGGAATAGCTTTAAGATGATTCTGATTCCGCTTAAAAAGTAATAAAGAGTTTAACTTTAACTACGAGATTATAGTAGATATCTTTTATCTAAATAACTATCTAGTAATTTATGTTGTTGACTCTATAATAGGGTTTTAAGTAGTATAATTCCTGAAAGACTAAATAGCCAAACACGTTTAAAACACACTAAGAGATTACTAGATAGATATCTATTTAGGTCTCCCTAAAATGCTTAGGCATGATGCCGGAAAGAACTTTGCATTTTCCAAATTTCGTTTAAAAACATTCTCTATAGCTATCTTAGTTAAGGAAATACCTATTAAAGCTTATAATAGTATAGGTAAGATTAAGCAATATCACGCACTATTAAGATAAGCTTTTAATATAATTAGGTTTAAAAGTAGTACTAGCATGACCTTAGACAACGCACTATAGTTAGTAGTAAAAGTAGTTAATAATACTGTAGAACTAAACAGCCTTATACTAACACTACTTATTTTTAAAGCTTATTTAAGAATAACTAAGATATTACTACTCTCGCTAGATGTCTATAAAAGGGCAGAAGCAATTAGGAAAGTAATGCGCAAGATTAAGAAAATTCATACTTAAAACTAAATTATACTTACTCTTATAACCTAAAACGGCCCTAATACTGCCCTGACTATTTAATTACTACTCTAAAGTAATATTAGAGTATGAAGAGAAGTATTAGAATAGACAGGCCTATTTAAATTACTTAATATTAATAATAAAACCTATATAGTTAATATGCCACACGGATTAATATAATTTTAATTAACTATTATAAAACCTTACTTAGTTAACCCTGAAGTTCCCTTAATATAATTTATAATTAACTCTAAATATCCTCCTACACAGTCTCTTACGGACCATACCTAAACTGAACTTATAACTGAATCTGTTAAGAGAGAATAAGGAAGACTATATAAGATTTAAAATACTTTTATCAGCAGGAAAGAGCTACAACACTAGGAAGAATTAAAAAGACTTTAAAAATAAGAGAAGATTATAATACTTAGATGATTATTTAAAGCCTTAGATAACTCTGAGATTGAAGCATTACTTAAATAAGAAATCTTTATATTTAAAGAGCATAATTAGAGCAAACACGGAGACACAAGGATCTTCAATTTAAGGATAGTTTAGGAAGTTAAAGGACTTAAAATAGACTCGCTATATGAGAAGTCAAGGCTCGTTATTCAGGGATATATAAATATAGATAAGGATCTAATTCTAACCCAATTCCTAACTTTCTAATAAGTAAGTTAAAGATTGACCCTAGCAATCGCACCTACGCTAATAATGGAGTTTAATTATAATCTTTAGATTTGCAATGTAACTCAGACGTACGTATAGTCTAATACATATCTTATATATCTAATACTGGCCTAAATCCCCCACCAGATCCAGCACCTGTACCTAAAGGGAACAATTATGCGTGTTATAAAACCACTATACAGTATTATAAAGGTAGGCACTTATTAGTGGGCTACATACTTAAAGCACTACTATAATAAACTAAATATGAAATCGTTATCCTTTAACCCATGTCTTCTTATCACAAAGGATCACTTCTGGATTATATTTGGAGTTATAGGTATATAGACAGATAATACTCTCATCCTCTGTAATAATACATTCTCCAAATTAGAAGAGAAACAAATTAGGATTACTTAAATTACAGCTAAACTAAAATAAAAGCTGGATTCTGAATCTGAACTAATATTCAATGGATGTCGCATTCGAAAATCCGATGATTAAATTTACGTATAATAAAAGGGATAAGGCCTTAAGCTCTAACTCATTAACACGTCCGAAAGTGACCTGAACTAGTGATATATCAAACAACAAGTAAGGAGAACATACATTATATTAATCTGCTAACTTAAGGCAACATTTAACCTCTCTATTACAGCTTAGCATCAAAATCCAGAGAAAACTGATATTGATACACTGAACAAGTGAATTCAATAGCAGATTAACAACCCTGACAGGGGACTTCGTTACATTCCGTTTAATATCTAAAAGTACTCACTATTCGTATTCGTAGATGAATCATTCGCAAACAATAAAGACATGAGTTCTTAACTTAGCTTTCTAATCATTATCAGAACTAAATTACAGGAGAATAACAGCTTCGAGTTAACAGGAAATATTATGTACTACTCTTTGACTAAGAGCAAACGCGTAACAAGGAGCGTTCTAGTATCTAAGATATATAGAATAGTTTCAGAAGTAGATATGGCCTACGCGTTCAACATAACACTTAACTAAATTACATAAGAATTAAATCTGCCTCAGATTAATACAATCATTTGCACAGATTCATATTCATTATATGAGTGTCTGGTCAAACTCGGAACAACTAAAGAGAAGCGCTTAATAATTAATATCATGGCCCTACAGGAATCATACAAGCGTCGGGAACTCTATGAGATTCGGTGAATAAATAAAGCAGACAATCTAGCCGACGCCTTCACAAAAAGAGACAGTAATAGTTCACTAATAAGGTTCATCAACACCAACAAGGCACATGTACGAATAGATAGATAGGTGGAAAGGGAAGAATAGATCCATGAAAAGAAACTATAAATACAGGAACAGAATAATAAATCAAGCATCTGGGTCTGCCAGCGGACTGCTACTACGTTTATGGGGACCAGCTCTGGAATCCCTCTGACCACAACAACAACCACCACCACCACCATCGCCCCGACCACGAACCGGCCCGGAAATCGAGGCAGGCAAAGCCTCAATGCTCTCCCGGAGAGTATTAAGCTTCCCTAAGATACCTCGAATCCCCTCTAAAAGAGCAAAGACTAACAGATCAGTCCCTGACTCTTTTATCATGCTTGTTGTTATATGAATGATATTATTAAGAGCATAAGCCGCACGCTTGATGGCTATTATCTCCTCTGAATCCATCTCCTCCTCCTCCTCCAATATTAGATTATTTATAGCTGCCCAAAAAGCAGCATACTCCTCCCTAACGTACTAGGGGATCTGATATCTATTAGCTAGTGAACTCAGATGACATTCAGGGCACTTACGGGAATACATTTCTTATTCTGTAATGTGTAATATGCATATTTCTTTAAGTTCGACTTATTGAACTTAAAGATAACGCGACGCCCATGACCGAACGCCCGCATAGAACGCAGGTAGATAACCCGGAAGGCCTCCGGAAGAGCAGTGGGAGGGCAGGGAATTGGCATATTAATTGGTTAACTGATTAATTGATTGAAATTTTTTTTTGAAGGACTTGAAGGACTTGAAGGATTGGAAATTAGTCTACAGAAGGAGAAATAGTAGGAGATGGCTCCTTTTATGCCTAGATCTAACACCAGAAACAATTAGACGACCTAATAATAGAGACAGCTACCATAATAGCAAATAATTAGTACTATACAGGACTCGGACCAAACTCCTAGCGGTATCAGACCTTAAATAAGAACGAACAATAGAAACGAATAATAGGAGTGAAAGGTAATGAATCCAACTTCGTAACATAATAACGGCATAATACGATAATTAAGAAGGGACCCCTTTTAGAGTTACCTATGCATTATTATGAGACGTATTTACGTCCATATTTGGAAAAGAAAAAGAAAAGTTGCTAGTGTTGGAATAATAACCTATGAATAAGCGGATTATTAATGCCACTAAGGCCTATTGCGGATTGCTATTAGATGGCTATCGGATCTGATTTGGCCGTTAAGTGAATCTCTATCTACATAGACCACTCCATCCCATCTTTTCAATAGATAGATAGAATAATATAACTTATTACTAGATACCTCTCCCCGCTTTGAGATCTCAAAGTTCCTGGGTAGAACAAACAGTTTTTAAAAGCTATTAAAAAATATATATTACTTAAAAATACAAATAAAATTATTACTAAAAAAGTAGTTAAAACTAGTAATAAAGTTAAAAATTTAATTTTTAGTAAAAAAAAAAAGAAGAAAAACTAATAATTTAAAAAAGTATACTAAATAAATAATAATAAGTAAGCTATAAAACTATAAATAAATAAATAAAAAAGTTAGTTAAAATAAAAATTAAAAAATTAAATAAAAATAAAAAATAATAATAAGTAACTATTTTTATAAGTGAGTGGATACCTTAAGTGAGTAGGTATTTTAAAAACTTACTAAAAATTCAAGAATTTGCACCTCAATATCTTAACAACTATATTATAATAAATTCTAAAAATTTAATAGGCCATTTATAGTGCTTCTAAAAAGAGAGTATTAAACTCTTAAATGCTAGAAATTAGTAGTAAACTAGATATTTAAGAAAAGGTAAATATTTAACAATTTAGGGGCCAAAAACCTCCTATCTTAATAGCTATTAATTATTAGATCTTAAAAATTAAAAAACCTCTATTTCTAAGCACTATAAATAACCTATTAAATTTTTAGAATTTATTATAATGTGGTTGTTGAGATATTGAGGTGCAAATTCTTAAATTTTTAGTAAGTTTTTAAGATACCCACTCACTTAAGGTGCCCACTCACTTATGAAAATAGTTAGATAAAAAATTACTTTTTAATTATTTTTAATTATTTTTAATTATTATTATTATTAAGTTTACTACTTACTATTATTTAATATAGACTAATAAGGTTAATTACTATATATATAAATAAAAATTAAATTTATAATAAATTAATAAACAAAATAAAATAAGTTATAGTATTTAAATATAAAGTTAAATAGTTTTTAATGTTTATATAGTTAGTTATATAATAAAAAATTTAAAATAAAAATATAGTATTATATTATATAAAACAATGTATTAAATAGTATTAAACTAAATAATATAATAATTTTTATAACTATAGTAAGAATAATAACAGTAATAAGAAAAGTAAAGATATTAAGTAAAAGTAGAAAGCGGTATTCATTTAAATAGTGCAAATAGGAGACAATCAATATCTTTACTATATTAAACGTGAATAGGAAAGTGAAGCGAAAAGATGACGTACTAGTACAGACTAAAAGTGGTTTTCTAATAAGGCCTAGACTTCAATATCTAAACTTGTGACCCAAAATGTGTGGTTAAAGCGCCAAAACTACGGTCTAAATTGCTCCTCCCGGTTGAAGTTCCATGCACTCCATTAGGCACCAAGGAAATTTCTTTCGAGGTGTGTGGGATTGAGGGTCTATTTTGGAGGGTTTTACTTCAGCCTATGCCTTACTCAAACGATTCACCTGCCGCTTGGGGATGCAAAACACGCACTTGTACGTCGACGATGAGTCGTTTGCCCGGAAGATTGTTCTTCCTAATCTACATGAGGCCTCAGTCTACCACAAAGACTCTTTACAAAGCCTTGATCGATGTCCTCAATTTCAACCGGACGTTGGAGAGGAGCGAAAAGATCCGCCCGATCGGGAACTTATGAGAATTTCTAGTGCTCAAACGCTTGAAGATTTCAGGTCTTACTCTCTTGGAGGATGATAATGACATCGATACGGAAATTCGACTTGACTCTATCTTGCCTGTATCTTGCCTGAATCCTTGGAAGAGATGGTCATCTTCGTGGAATGGGATAACGATATCGAGCAAACGTTAAACGCTTTCTCTGCAGACTGCCCCACGCTTCTAGCGAATCTCAGAGTTGTCGATTATTCGTGGAGGCCAGCTCCGAGCTGTCATACTTCGGTGTTGATTCCGCTCTCTGCGGACGTGGGAGTGGATCTACACTTGCAAGAGGAAGCATCATAATTCGTGATGGTGGTAGATTGGTTGTACACTTGTTGGCATATTCAACCTACATTTATGGAGATTCCACAAATCTTACCCAATAACGGTTTCCAACTTGAGTCTCACTAGACCTAGCCCTCCGCTAATTCACCACTTACAGCTGCCTTTCTTGCTCCATGTGTTAGCAAAACCGCGGTAGGCAACCTTGCTATCTTGCGCTAAGGTGGGCAGAACCCAAGGTACAGCGCTACTATAACATCATTGATACCGTCATACTGTCTTTGCCGCCCATTTGATTATTATGTACTTGACCAGTCATTACCTTCAAGCAAGAATCAATCCATAATGTTCAAAAGACAATATTTATGAGTATTCCCAGCAGCCAATGCATGACCTCCTCCATCATCATGCTAGCAAGATCGATGCTCTGACTACCGTTCATATTCTTCCATGTCATGCGCGTGTCCTTCATTTACCTTACCTTTAAATGCATTTCCCCGCATATCCTTCGACCATCACAAAATCATTCCAATCAGAAAACGTGATAAGTTCTAAAGAAGGCTCGGATTGGATGACATTTCCTTCGTTGACTCCGCACAATGTCTTCACGATACACTGATTATCTCATTACCAAGACAAGGACCACAGCGCAAGACATGCCAATTTTCGCCTAGATCATCATTTATTCCCACCAGCAGAGGAGACTGTGCTCAGCATATGGCATGGCTCGAAGACTCCAACTAGCATTGCCTTGTATCAGAACCACTCGAGAGTATTCTTACCCACCCATAATTGGCGTACTGAGCTATGGGAGACAAGTGCTTTTCACTGCACTCTGCCCCGATATTAAACACGGCGCTTCGTAAAACCCTCAAAGTGAATATCCTCGAATGATCATGGCCGGGACTCACCGGTTTTTCGTTGAAACACACCGACACAATACCGGAATATTTATCATCACACCCACCACCACAAGCCATTTCTATCATTCATGTTAAATATCAACAGCGGGCAGTAATCGCTACAAGGCTCTTAGATCCCTATAAATCTTCCTACATAAAAATCCTCTCTGCTTCATTCTATCCCATCCGAAAATTGACAAACAG
Source organism: Zopfia rhizophila CBS 207.26 (assembly GCA_010093925.1). Lineage (NCBI taxonomy): Eukaryota > Fungi > Ascomycota > Dothideomycetes > Zopfiaceae > Zopfia > Zopfia rhizophila. The sequence goes on along the minus strand of ML994760.1, from coordinate 93,673 downwards.
CTCATTTCTGCGTTCCAAAATAGATATAACAGCTCATCCTGAGTGGTCAAATACGGCTCAACCCCCACGAGGTCGACAGTAACCGCATCCCGGAAGCAACGCACGGCCATCTTCCTAGATCCGCTCATGGTTCTGCACGTTCTGACTGACTCTGAAATATTGTTCACTCGGATTCGCGGGACCAAAACCTGGAAAACCTGGGTCGAAGACTCTGGCCTCTCATCTTCATCAACATCCTCTTATTCCCTCATCGCCGCGGACCCTGAGAACCGGTCCTTCCACCAACAACCAATTCATCGATGCCCTTAAGGAATCGCAGGAGCAGAGCGAGAAAAGCCTACGAATCTACGGAATGTTCAACTTCCTTGGCCCACTCATCGAATCATTCCGGAATCGTAACGACCTGCCATCGTTCTGGCTCCTATTCACGCAAACGTTCCAACCCACTAACTCTTCCAAAACTCAAGAGCTGCAGTCCTTACTCCCCCAAAGCAACACTCCTTCGTCAGAAGCTAGCTTCGTATCCACGGATACAAAGACCGTTTTCGCGTCCTGAGTCCTCGGAATGCATGGGCTTCTGCATGACCCTGAGAACCGGAGGAATACGGTCGACGCGCTACACAATGCGCTACGTAGTGAGTCTTCGAGCGAACGCGCCCGCAAATTTCTAGAACATAGTAAAGAGAATCTGTCTTCTGTCAGGGGGAACGGGGAGAAGGTGCCCGATCCGTTGGCGAAGTTGCTGATCCAGCACGCTCTTACTTCCATCCCTGGCTCCGAACAAGAGAAATGGTCTAGTCTCATTCGCGGGTTGGAGAACGAGAGAAGTCAGGGAGAGTTGGAGGTGGGGACGTTGGCGTTGAAACATTTAGTGCTGAATACGACGGTGGAGGAAGAGGATGTGGCGGTGGATGATGCCATTCTCGAACGGGTCAATGAGAAGATGTCCCACGCCAACCCTTCTACGTCTCTTCAACTGAGTGTAGCCATGGGCCAGCTCGCCGGCCACGGCCCAGAACCCGCGAATCCGGGTATAGACGTTGAGGGTTTGAATTTAGTGACCGCGTTGCAGATTCCCCGTCTTCTCTGGAGCTAAGGGCCGGGGGAATGAGCTTCAGTATTTGAGGAGCTGGGTGAAGAATGTATTGGCGAATAGGGAGTACGAGATGGAAACGTATCCGGGCGAGAAGTACATGTTTTTGTATTTCATGACAGGGCTGACCACGGAGCATCCCTCTTTCCAGCCTTACAAGGGAGAGCTGAGGAGTGTGGTGTCTGAGCTTTGTGGTTAGGGCCAGGAGGATATTTTGCCTTTAGCGCTGATGGTGTTTGCGAGACTAGAGCTTGGGATTGATAGCGGGTCCTTGGTGAAAAGGTTGAAAGAATGCCAGTCTGCGCACTGCTAGATGGTTCGCCCCTACTTGCGCCAATGACGAAAATAAGAAGAAGAAGGTTGGGCTTCAGAATCGATGTGTTAGTACCGCATTCGCTCTCCTCGCCCCTTCCAAAGCTCAGGAAATTGAAGCTAGGCAACCGAAGACTGCGCTCCGGAGATACATCACGAGCTCTCTTGAATTGGCATCCGAGTTCACCCAGGACGCGTTCGCCGGTTTCCAGTTTATGCCATTCATCATCGACAGACTGAAAGGAATCGAAGACAATCTTATCTCGCCGGTAGAAACCCCAGTCCTGGCAAATAGTCGTGGATGGATATGCGAGACGAGCAAACGGAAGATCTTGATTGCCGCTTTCTTGATGGCACTGCTCACTCGGTTTGCCCTAGTTGCGTGGACGTGGGATAGGTATGGGGAGCCACGTATTAATAAGCCATGGGAAACTGGCACCATTACATTTTCTTCCTTGACCTCTTCGCAATATTCCTCCGCTTCCGATGGCAGAAGGTGACGACGGATTTCCGGACTTCAATGCGGGAAAGCATGCGCGCAAGCATCAACAATCCCGTTGACATAGCCAAAAATATTTACGGGAAACAGTTTGAGTGTTCGGGCGAGAAGATCATTTCGTGGGGCGAGAAAGTCAATGGCTGCAGTTCGCGAGCGAAGAAGAGCGCCGATCTCGCCCCAGCAGCCGGGCGCGAGAACCAAGGACCTGAAATTGAGGGCGTAGTCAACTTCGATTAAGCCTTCCTCTGCACAAGCCCCCCGAAACCAGCACTTGTAAAAGCCTGAAAATGGTGAAGGAAAAGGGTAACAGATCTCTCAAGGATCGTGCATAGGTTCTCTAAACGTTATGATGTAAAAATTATCTAATCATTTGCATCCTAAACTGCTCCGACGCAGACATGATATAACACATGACCAATATTCCAAATTCGCATCTAAACTTCTTCTTCCTCCCCGCGTCACAACTTCGCTCATTGTCCACACCATCCTACCACCCACATCATCTTACTCCCCTTAAACCTTCCCTTCCGCCTCTCATCCTTCATCCCACCACCCTCCCCCAAAACAACTAAACTCACACTCTATACCACCCCAGCTCTCAATTACTGGCGACCCCACTATCTCACCCCACTTTATACTAATCTGTCATCACCATAATCATTACCACATCACGCAAGGTGCAGAAAACATGGCATACCATCCCAAACACCTCTACTCCATCGTCATTCCATCTAAAATTATAACCCCAGAACGTCTGGAAAAGCTCGATCCAAACACCAAAAACCACAGCTCATAATTCAGGAGAGGGGAAAAGGCTAAACTCTTAGTCCTAATTCATATCATCGTTTCTATTTTCCCTCCATGACTAGGGATGTTCACTTCGTTCTCGTGCTCTTAAACATCCTTCCCAAATACCCCCACAGTCCTTATACTTATCTCATATTTCAATAAAGCCTCCTTATAGCCATATCCATAGTCCCCGAAACACTACTCGACATAAAAAAGTCGCATTGTTGAACTAGGTAAGCGCCATGGCATTCACCTTCCCATGCACCATCCCTAGTCATATCCTCTCTAGCAACGCACCTTTTCCAGTCCTATTTCACCACCTGTTGGCATCATTATGCCTCGTGCAATATTTTAAAAAGGGTGCTGTCGGAGGAGTACTTTTCAGTATGTCAATTTGTCTCGGGGCTCGCGTGCTAATGTTACCGAGCAACGTCTATATAATCCTTTATAACTGCGTCAGCAGGAGGGTTGACCTTTTTGCTGCTTGCTTACAGCTAATAAACCAATCCATTCATTTCCTGCAGAACCCCAGTGGGCATACCCTACCCGGTTCCTTCTCGCAATCTTCATCCACCAAACTACGTAGTGTGAAGTGAAATTGCATGGCGGGAGCACGGTAGTTAGATGAAACCGGGGAGTCCGTGTTTGGTAATGAGGTCTATTGATTCATAACAAAAGAAACCCATATCCCAGCATTTACCGTAACACACAGCTCAGCTCCTTCCCACGAACTTCGCCACACCGAAAACATGGGATAACGTCTCCATGGGCAAACTTTGACATAGCGGTTAACAACTTGCCCGATAGATGGATGAGACCGGACCCAATAAGAACCCCACGTAAAGACCCCCGTGCTATCGGAGAGTCGGGAAAAAGGGATAACAAAGGAAACACAGAAAGACCACGCTGTAGTCTACCAGCATCGTGGTCAGTCCACCGAACGGCTCTGGTCCGAATACCACGGCAATCGGGCCGATGACTTCTCACCGCTCCATATGAACATCTTGAATATTAAAGGGGGGCATCCCCACCAGTGATCTCCGCACCTCGACATTTCGAAATTGGTCATGGCAAGAGAGTCCGCACTGGACACTTCGAAATCGATCGTGGAGAGGGATAGAAAAGAGAAACTTGAACACCAACTCCAAAAAGAAAGAAAAGAAACTTGTAGATGTCGGAAGAGCTCCCAATCCTGTTCTTTGCTGTTAGCAAAGGTATGCTGTGTTACCGTCTAGGATGACCGACTTCGATGTCGATGATGGAATGGCTAAAGGTCGAAGCCAAGCTCAAGGGTCCGACGACCAACTTGTATGATCGCACGCCCGTGTACCTAGTTCCGAGTACCTATCCGCCATGTTCGGTAACCGGACGGTTCTTGGCCTCGTAGAATCTACGAAAATGCTCACAAAGGTACTGGGCCTCGGCGCAGTCCGTAAACTGAGCGGCCGTGCCATCCGCCCCGCCTCGCTCACGAGGGATACCTTGTTGGTGTTCCCGTTCGTCAACATCTTCATTCTTTGTGGTTATTCCATCAGGCGCATTCTTCCTGCTCATTGACCCTGGTGGTGGCGTGAGACGACCGGCCTGTTCGTCGATCTCCGCCTGAAGTTCCGGGAGATACTGCCACGCATCGGGCAGCTTGCTAGAAGTACTCATCTCTTTCAAGGGACCAACAGGCTTCTGAGGCAAAGCAAATCTAAGCCACGGAGCCACTGACCCGACTTTGATGTCAGCGTTTTCCGACCCAGGCTCTTCTGCACCTTGGGCCGCCGTTTCGTTGCCTTCGACCTTGATTCCTTTCCCATGCCTCTCGCCAGAAGCCGTGTCTTCTGCCTTGCGCTTGCCGTTCTCCTTTTCTTCCTTTATGAGCGTGTCGATCGCTTCCGTGATGCTTGCAGGCTCCACACTTACAGAACTTGCAGTAAAACGTTCGTCGTTGTGGGTATTAACTGAAAGCGTGAACGAGGGTGTGTTGTGGTTTCGATGTGACGCTTGTGTGGCGGTTGGCCCTGGGCTGTATTTGGATCGCCAGCTCCCTTCAATTCCAATTGCAGCTGAATTTTCTGCAAAAGGGCTTGCTGTCATACCGATACCGTGGTCTGGCCCGGAGCGTATACGGCGACCGTCTTGTCTCGCATCGCTTGATGCAGAAAAGTGCGCTCTGGTACCATGGCCGTGCTCCAGTTCGAAGCGTATATGGTGACCAGCCAGTCTCGGGTCCTTTGAACGCGCCGAAGACTGTGGTGGCAGAGCAAGAGTGGATCTACCTTCGTCTTGGAGCATTGAAGGAGGTGTCGCTAGGTGGCCTATTGATGTTATGGAGGAGCTGTTGTGGATTCCCAAACGTTTGTGCCGAGAGAGGCGGACATTCCTAACCGTTCCAGGTAGCCCGGAATACGCAGAATTACGTGATGGAATAGCTGGTTCCGCTTGTCCAAGAGCCGAAGGCCTCAAATCAGGACTCAGGGTACCGTCTATGCTTTCATATGACATTTCAAGTTGAGGGCCTGATATGGGTGTTACTGACGTCAGTGCAGGTGGGTTGGCACAGCCTTCGGCTTTCTCACGTCGGTTTCTGGCATTGATTATGTCTGAATATGTCGGCCGCGAACCAGCTTCTGCCAATGGACGATGGCTCGCCAAGTCGTTGGCGTGTAGCCTGTACGGTCGCTCCTCCCTCGAATGAACGATTGCATCCTGCGCCCAGCTCATCACTTTTTGGCGGATGGCATGCGAATTCTGCAACATGTTCTCCGACAATAAGACCATCTGAGTGGAACCTTCGAGGACGTCCGGGCCCAAGTTGGTTGAGGCACTGAGAATCTTCCGCAAGGCCAGTTTCATTTCATCGGAGTCTCGAACCATCTTCTGTGCTGCCTGCAATCCCGTCTCGAGTATGGAAAAGTCCCTACCAGCCAACTCGTTCCTCATAGCTTCCAGAATGGCCATTGGTACATCATTCGATGACTCAACCAACGGCACATTCTGGAACGGAGGTCTCGACACGGCCAGGGGCCCGCCCCTCGGCATGGCCGGGAAGCCACCCCTAGAGGCTGAGGCAGTGTTGGCGCCGGTCCGAAGCTGGGGCGGCTCGTGAGGGTGGCCGGGAATGTTCCCTACGACGCCGCGATGCCTCCACCACCATCGATCTACAGTGTAGACCATGGTTGGGCACGCCTATTCCAAGTCAGTCAACTATGAAATGAGACTGGAGTGTGGAAAGATACCTTGCCGTAATGCTTGCGGCCTCTACAGAGAAAGCATTTATCCGGACAGTTCAACCACTCCCGGCGGTGGGCTCGGTCTGCCAACTTTCCGCATCGAATGCAGTGGCTGTCCTCCGGCCGTGCGCCCAGACCTGGGAAATCATTGCACAGGGCAGGATCGGTGGGGCTTGGATCGTTGCGATACATGGGGCCCGCGGGCAGAACGTAGTACTCACCAGCGCCGTTCATCTCGTGATCGGCCTAACTGTCTTTGTCCAACAGGGGAGGTTGTGGTCTTGACAAGTAGGAGAAAGGAGAGGGGAAGCTGAGAAGTGAGAAGTTGAGTGTGGTGTGGTTGTTCGAAGCAGAGAGGATAGAGGTAGTATTGTGTTGCTGTTGACAACTGGAACGAGAAGGAGCGAGAGAAAAAGCTCAGGTCGTGGTTGTCGTGTCGACGCGTTTGGGAAGTCGCGCTCGCTGGACGCTTCCAAACTGGCAACACTGGCAATGACGCAACAGCAGGGCTGACTTTTACAGCACGCTCCGTCAAGCAGAGGCCGAAATATCCAGTACAGCACCCCAGCTCTAGCGGGACACACCAGGGTACATGTTCGACTTCACCCTGCACCCTGCACCTTGCACCCTACTGTACATTTCCAGCCGAATCTAGAGTCCTTTCGTCTAGATACCTAGATTTAGCTTTATAAGGCTTCCTGTAGTCATAAACATGGGGTACATAGAGCGAGAGGGGGAGTGTTGGAGATGATGTAGTTTGGGGGTGTCCCACCGGAGATAGAAAATGGAACTCAACCTCGGCTTGGCACATCGAACTTCTCTCAAAGGGCGGAGGAGCTCTTCGACGTGGCACGAGGCAGGAACATTACTTAAGCAAATCCTTTCGCGCTTTGTCTTGTCACGGACCCTGGCATCCCCGAGACACGCTGAGTATCTCTATCTGATTTGTCCTCACCTCCATCTCCATTCTTGCATTTGCCCTTCGCATCTTGCAGGTAACGAGAAGAGTATACCGAAGGCTTCCACAACTTCGCTCTCTTCCACCACATCAGAGTCATCTTTAGTAATATCACCCTTTCATATAACATCAGCTTGGCGACAACTACCGCTGCAACTCCCTCTCCGCCATTTGTTTGATACGTTCTCTCCATCAATCTCACTTCACCGTACCCCCCATGCTTCACGATTGATACCACACCGAGACCCGGCGGCGTATAACTGCCGAACTTACCGGCCGGAGGTCCCACAAAAACATCACTTGCCATCCCTCTGACCAACCTTCACCATCCCTTTGCAACCTTTTACTCCTTCACTTAAGAAATACCTCAATCTTGCCCCTGCAGCCCATCAGGTCAGACTTATTTCCAGGGATCTCGCGACCATCGCTACAACCGCACTCTCTTTCACACAAGTCCTTCAACCAAGCAGTGCGAAAATCCCCGCTTTACCAGCTTGAAACTTGACTGCAACCGCTTCTACCTGCGTCACTTTGTAAGGCGGTCAATCTCACAGCAGCTTTGCTCACTGCGGCTCAGTTGTTGCCGGCTTGGGGTCTCTGGGAAAATACTTAAAGATGGGCCAACCCTCAGGCCTTACCGAGCAGAACAGCGAAGAGCCACTCCAAGCTTCACATGTGCAGAACGATACTCAGACTGAACAAAACAAACCCTCTCCTCCGTCAGAAGCTTCTTCGGCGGATCAGCACAGCCAGGGACGAGTCCAGGCTTCAGAGCTTCAACACGGTGTTAAGTCTCAACCACAAGCCGATCAGGTCCCCAACGGCCAGGAGTGCTCACGTGGTTTGTCATCTGTTGATGTATCTACCGCTTCCGAAGAACCACAATCCAGCTTTGACGACGATCAAGCTCTGAAAGACACGCCGATCCAACTCTCTATCCGTAACCCTGAGGATGCACACTGCACCTCACAGGAGGCTCGTCGTGATTGCCCCTCTCCCAACATGAATAAGGGTTTCTCACAAGAAGAACATCATCCGAGTCCCGATAAAGAACAACCCCTGGAGCATCAGAACGAGGAGAATGTACCATCAAGGCAAGCTACCGCCCAAGTTCCAGCCGGTTCGGCCGCTTTGACGGCTTCCAGAGTAAGTTTTGCTATCACGACCTGCATAAATAAATCAGACTAACAATTCTCCAGTTGAACACCCTCCAGCAAGAGCCTCACGGACGCCAGCCTTTACGCCCACAACCATATCCCATGTACAACGCCAGTTCCAAGGTCGGGGCCTTACATGACGAAGTTCAGGCCTTGCAGAAGGAGATTATGAAGTCTAATCTCGACAAAGACGAGTTGATCAAGGCTCTCCAGGCGAAAGAACATGGTATCGACATCATGGAATCCATCGTGAAGGACCGCTTTCACAAGGCTTTCCTTGAGTATTATGCTGAGCTGTTCAACTCCCGCATCGAGCTTAACAAGCAGTTCGAGAATATCGAAGCATGGCGAGAAGAGCTCAAGCAGCGAGAGGCGAAGGGCAAGATTCTGGTTGATCTTCTGGCTGAGGGTCATCGTGCGTTTGTGACCGGCCATGTCTGCCGCGACATTTCCGAAGCTGAACTCGAGCATGCCCGCAAGGAGGGCGAGCTTCAGCTTCTGGCCAACTTTCAAGCATGGAAGCTTACACAGCAGGCCAAGGATCGGGAACTCGACGCTCGTGAGGAGAAATTGGCCTTCCGCGAGCGCCTTTACAAGGACCAGGTCGAAGGCGCCTTGAAGGTCCGACTAAGAGAGGAAATCACTGGTGAGATTACCGAGCAAATCGCGCAAATCAAATATGATCGCGGTTTCCAGACCGGCAAGGAGGTCGGTCATGCCGAGAATGTCGAGGAAGCCCGACAAGATGGATTCTTTGAAGGATACAGGGAAGCCCGACTCACACATGACCGATTAGCTGCACTTCGTAACGGCAGTCTGGCTCCTGATAGCCCGGAGTTGGCGTTTCTCTATGACCTTGATCACCCTCAGCACCCTTTCAAGCGCGGCGTCCAGGTCGGCAGAGTCGAGAAGGATCACAAGGTCACACCGTAAGTTCAACCTCTCGTTCCGCATGTAAGCGTCATGATTCTGACGATGTTTGCTCAGTACTCGCCACATCCGTGAGACAATCTTCACTCAGATCAACGGGCCTGTTGCGAAGGTCAATGGACAAATCGTTCTCGCAAATTCGAACGCTGGCCCATCTACTCCTCGCACTCCCCAGCGACCTCCCCAGGTCAAGGACTTCGCGAGCTGTGTCGACGGCCATATCTTCCAAGACAATGGACAGGCCATCCAAGCCAACGGACATCCTACCCCACCCGACAGCCAGGTGACCGCCAGCAGGAGTCCGCCAGACATATATCAGGGTCAGAGGTTATTGCGATACGACAGCTCCGATGAGGAAATTGTCAATGGTGATCGTGTGGAACGGTAAGTCCATTCGAAGCTAATAGTACGGAGGACAAAAAGCTGACGATACGTGAAGCATTATCAGGAGGTCTGGGCGTACGACTACGGGCACCATTGCCAGCACTCCGAATCTGATCGACTTGTACTGAGTCCATTCATGGCTGATAACATGACCACATGGCTCTCCCATGGAACTTCTTCTCTTGCCTATCTCACGGAGATTTACCAGTGAACTCACCGATATGTATAACAGTTTTGTGCGGTTTGATCTTGCATACAACACCTCAACGGTCAAGGCTCTCAGATCCAATCACCATATGGGAATGGTCTCCTCTTTCTGGTATCCAAATGGTCTTGCAGATTCTTCCCATTTTTCATTTTTCCACATCTTCACATCCTTTGCAGTCATAGAGCCTCCTCTCATATCGGAAGGCGGCGGCCTTCCCCGAACTATGTTGGGTCCCATCTTTTCATCTATATCTCTTGTCATCATTATATATCCACAAGACCTCTTCATTTCCACATTTTCGAGGCGTCTATTCCTTTCCATACTTGATACCTAATTTTCATGTCCATCAGGCCTCCTCCCCGTCCCGCCTGTGGGAGAACAAAAAGGTCAAAACAGGGTTTCGGGAATACACGGAGGCTATTCATATGCATTTGATACTGGAGAGGAGAGTATATAGGTAGGTCCAATTGACAAAAAGTCTTCTTTTATTTTGGTGTCTGCTTTGTGATGTCGGATTGCTGGACATAAGTCTAAGGCAGGTCGAAGACTATCCTAGAATCAACCTCCTCTCCTCCAAGTTGTATGTCGTGCCATTGTGCGCTATCAATTCAGAATATCATGTCACTGCTCCCCGTCGGAAACATCTCACACCAAATCTTCCCATAGCACGCCAAATCAGCCTCATATCCCAATTAACCCCCCTCCCCCAAATAAACCCATCTCTCGCACAGCATCCACATTCAAAATGCGCCCATTCCGTATCCCCTATCCTCCCTCCCTCCCTCCCCAAACAAAAAGAAAAACGATTCCTACATCAAAATACAGCATCCGCATTCTTCCCCTTCCCTTTTCTCACTTCCCTCCCCTTTTCTCACTTCCCCTCCCTTTTCTCACTTCCCCTCCCCTTTTCTCACTTCCCCTCCCCTTTTCTCACTTCCCCTCCCCTTTTCTCACTTCCCCTCCCCTTTTCTCACTTCCCTCCCCTTTTCTCACTTCCCCTCCCCTTTTCTCACTTCCCCTCTTATCCCACTCCCTAATTTAAACTACGCGAAGCATCTAGTTTCGCTCCGCTCAAGATCACAAATATTGTGTCCATCACAAATATCCATTAAAATATATTTTAATAAGTGCGTACAAGACTTGAACTTGTAACGATATGTCAGCACATTTAAATATTTTTAAAAATTAAAATGAATGAGATATCAAGAACTCGATTCACTACCCTTGTTCCTTTATCCCATTTTTACTAAATTCGAATACGGGAAGTACTTCAGCACTACCAACTGGAAAAATCAACTAGCAAATTATAGATTCAATTGGCCAGGAAAAGAAGAAAGGTGGAAGATTTATTTATTCCCAAGTGGATGAGAGATCTCCTGGTGAACGTCACTGATGCGTATACTAAATTTGTCAGGTTTGGGCCTAGAAAACCGTGAGTAAATTATGATGGGATAACAGCGGCGAAATGCGTAGTCTGATTTCCCAAGCTCAATCCTGTAAAATAAACTGATTGCTTTCACTCACACCTACCACTTAATTTCACCCTCCAATCCTCATCTCTACCTACCCTTTACTTCCCAAATCCCTATTTCAATACTATACTATAGACTTTCAAAATCGCCCTATATTCCCCCTCCTCTTATTCCATAAATCGATCTCCAAGCAAATATCCTTGAATTATCAGAAACAATCACTACATCGCATTTTCTAGCCGAGGAATCAGAAATCATTTGCAAAGTTTTATTCGAGAAAATATAATTTATTATGGGCATTAGAGTTAATAGGGGAAAGAGAGGTGGGAAGGGGGCTGGACGGAAGCAAGATTTTAATAACAAGGGTTTAAGGGAGTTAGAGAATTACTAACTTAGAAAGTTATTCCCCCTCTCCTTTCCGTGAAGCGACACACTTTCTTACCTGATGTTTTCAACACCCGCACGGGATACTCCGTAACCTCATTCCTTACCTTTACTCTTCCATCTCTCTTCAGATAAACAGTAATAGGGGCCCGCCGTACACTCCCAGCCAACCTCCCTTCTTTCCTCGTTTATATTACTTTCCTTCCTAATTAATAGCCTGGAGGTCATATCGTACCTCCCACACCTTCACCATTAATTGCCTACCCTGGGAAATGGAAATATCCGTTTTCTTACCTCTATATATCTCGCATTTAAATACCGAGTACGCGTATCCAAGCGAAAAGAATTGGCATGTAAAAGCGATTGAAGAAGTCGTAATATTTTGTGTGTTTAGATGTATTTGGAGTGTGTAGCCTGGATGATGGGATTGAACAGGAGAGTGTGGAACGTCGATATTTAGATTAAGGAGCACTCAGCAGAGTGAGAGAATAGCAGGAGGTTAAGCGCGGAATTAAGACGCTAGAGTCAAGTTCATTGGGGAGATGGATGTGCTATTAGATATATCGGGTGGTGAGACCTTTGTGCGGGGATTACAAGGTGTTGATTGAGATTTGGTAGCGATAAGCAATACTGCTAATAAATCTATATCACCAGCCAGAGCGTGTAGAACATTGAACTTCAGAACTTTCTCCGCGCTGGGTTTTTATCCGTTTTGGAATTTCGCTAGATATTCAGGTCAACATGCCACCTCTGTCATGGTTTTTTAAACCAGTCCCGGGCTTCACACATGTCCACCTGCATTTGCATATTTTTCACATCGAATCTGTCTTTGGGGTTTTTAAACCTCAGCGTTCCAATCCTCTCATGCGGCGTCCGCGGCAGCCTTTTAGAGACCACCATGCCAACGTCTTACCAGTGATTTAGTCCACAGAGTTTCAATTCTCCTCTCGATTTCCAAGGTTGCCGAGTGCGCACATTTAGAGCACAACATTCTTAGAGCCGGTGTGTATTTTTAGTCCACACTAACTATGATTCATCTTGATTGATTTCTGAACATCAAATTGATATGTTGTGAGGTTGTGAGGAAGAAGAAGAAGAAGCAGAAGAAGAAAAAGGGGGTAATGAAGAATGTGTGGAGGAGATGGGTTGTCGAAGTCCAAGCCCCTTCCTACAACACTATAGCTTCTAGTTTCCGCCCTTCTAATCCTTCACGTCTAACTCTCGAACCAAACTTCCCACATTTAGGAAATTCGGAGACCGGTTCTAGGAGTCCAGATACCAACAACAATTGCCTTTGTCCGGATAGCTGGCTACGTTCTAGATATTAAAATGAAGCTCTGGATTTTCTAATCTTAGAGACACAAATTTTCACATGTAGTACCCGGCACTGTGTTTCAGAGCACAGCATGCTCAAGCTAGGGTTATTTTCAGTCCGTGGTCCACATCATCACAAACTCCCTGAATTTTTGAACAAAAGTCGTTGTGGCGGGGTATTGTGAAGAAGAAGAGAAACAAAAGGTAGAGAAAGGAAGTTTATACAGAAAAGGAAGTAGGAAGAGATGGGAGAGATGTAGTGCTGAGTCAGCGCGCAGAAGGGAGTATGCGGAGGAGATAGGTATATAATTCTCTTTCTCTTCTTCGATCTGCGTACCTTTTGTACTGCCACACAAATATCCTTTCTCTGTTCGAAAACTGGGGCCCTAATTTTGCATGGGGAGTGTAAATGTTACCATGCAGAAAGCAGCATGCTTAGGGTCAAAAATTTGGACGGAATCTGTTTGGGGTTGATGTTCGTGTTGGTGCTAAAAGTACAGAACGTCAGTATGAATTGAAGAATTAAAATTGCCAGATATACCATGGATGGTGGAGGTAAGCGTGGGTTTAAAAATCCATTTGAAATCTGTTGCCATAAAAGCTACCTCCTGCTAGTCGGACATACAGTTGGCCGGCTTGGCTTTTTTCTGCTGTATATGGTCTCTAGATCCTCGAACACCTCACACTTGATGGGGCGTTTAGACACACGATTACTAGCGACATCAGAAGAGAGATAATTCGAATTCGATACCGACAGCAGGACATGGCGAGCCGGGAAATGGAGATGGTGACACCGGGACCGGCGCGTCATGACGTCCAAAGCACGAGAATTATACATGAACAACCCGACCATCAAAAAGACTGGAAACTGTGCACAGGGGGCAGTGGTCCAGAGAGAGATTGACACAGATGGAAGCAAAGAAAGCGAGACGGGAAGTGCAATTGAAGTACGCGCAACAACCCCAATGGCACCACAGCCAACCTGAACCGCGACTAGTGCACACCTCAAAGAAGATGTTGTCGCGGCGCAGGTGCAAGCTTTCTCTGCTAAATCCGGAGAACGCTCTGCACCAGCAGCCCAGAAGTCGAACTAATTAGCACCCGGGAAAGCAAGCGCAAATGCCAGCGCCAAATCGAAAGACTGACCAGCATGGTCACACTCCTGCTAAAGTGAATGGAGGAACGAAGACAGGAACATGTAAAGCAAATCGAGACCCTAACAAGAACATTCAACTAGAAGGCAGAAACACTTAAAGCAGAAATTAAAGAACTAGCAGAGTTAAAAAACCAGCTCTTTAACATGTAACAGGACCAAGTAGATTTCTATTATACGGTAATATAGCGCGCACTTTACTAAGCAGCCAATGAAACAACCTATAAAACCTAATTATAAACACAATACTATTACTAATAACTAATATACTTTATTATATAGTAGATATATTAAGTATATAAAATGTTATGGCTAGCATATTCTTGGAATTGATGTTTGAGTTGATAGTTGAAATAGCTAAGGTTAACTACTCTAAAACAAAGTTAATAAAGGTACGTAGGGCCAAAGTACTTATATAGACTAGTATCAAAACACTAAGCCTAAATAGAAAGATAATTATATAACTTAAGTACACTTTAAATAAGCTAGCTATTATAATAATTTTAGTATTTTATAAGCTTTAAGTTTATTTTAAATTTTTTAAATAACTTTATAACATATTTATATAACATACTAACTACTATATTATAAGTTCTAAAAATATTACTTTAAAAAAGTAAATAGTTGTTATTATTTTTAGAAAACTTTATAATGTATTTAATAAGTGAGTGGGTTAGATAAGCGAGCGGGTCACCTTAAAACTTACTAAAAAATCAAGAATTTACACTTGAATATCTTAATAACCACATAATGATAAATTCTAAAAATTTAACAGGTAACTGGAATTGCTTCGAAATAGATGCCATTGAATTTTTAAGAGCTAGAAATTAATAGTTATTAAGATATTTAAGAAAAAGTGAAATTGGGGGCCGAAATTCTACTATCTCAATAACTATTAATTTGTCGCAGCTAAAAATTTAATGATATCTATTCCAAAGCACTCCGAGTTACCTATTAAATTTTTAGAATTTATCATTATATAGTTATTAAGATATTCAAGTGCAAATTCTTGATTTTTTAGTGAGTTTTAAGGTAACCCGCTCACTTATCCAATCCACTTACTTATTAAATACATTATATATAAATTTAAAAGTATAGCTAATAATTTAAATATTTTTATTAAGTATATAAACAACCTTTATTATAAAATTAAAAATATATTAATAATAATAACTATAATACTATACTAGCTTTTATACTTTTTAAATTTAAGTACTTTAGTAAAATACTAAAAGTAAAAATAGTAGTAATGTTTTTAAGTAAATATAAAAATTAATAATTAAAAAAAAATTATTAAAATAATAATAGTTATTAAACTAGTTTTTTAAAAAGTTAACATTAATATATAAAGTAATTATTAAAAAAGTAATTAAAAAATTATTAAAACTTTAAGTACTTTTATATAATTATATGTAAAGTATAATTAAAAAAACTATTTTAAATAAAAAAATTAAAAAGCTAAGTTGTTCATTTATACTAGCTATTTAAAAAGTATAGTTTTAAGTTTTAAAACGTATATTTATGTATTATAACATAACTTTAAAACTTTTTAGCAATAGTAATATTTAAAATAGTAAAAACAGTTTTAATACTTTATAATTATAATATTAATTTAAATAACTTTTTTATATATATTAATTTACTTTATTTTTTTTTTATAATTTATACTACTATATTTTATAAAGTAAATTACATGCATAAAAAACTTTATATTATACAAGTAAAGCTTTTTTTAAAAAACTAAAAGTTTATAAATAAAAAAATTATTTTAGCTAATAAAAAAATAAAAACTACTATATTTAATAGTAAATATAAACTTTTATTAAAAAACTAAAAAGTATAAAACTTTAAATAAAATTAATAAAAAAAGTTATTACTTATAATACAAAATTTTAAAAAAAAAACTTTAGTAAATATATAAAAAAAATAAAGTAAAGTTTAATTAAGTTTTTAAATATAAGGTTTTTATATATAACTATAGTTTTAAAATAAATACTATTTAGTATATTAAAAAATTTTTAAAAAAGTATAATGTTTTTAATAAGTGAGTTACGTAAATAAGCGAGCTACACACCTCACTAAGGTTTAACTACTTTATAAATAAATAATAACTTAATATAAGCAGCTATTGCTATAATATTTGGCTAGTAAATAGCTAGTCTATTTCTTAGTATTTTTGTATATTTTTAAGTTATGCCTAGTTTTGTGACAGCGTTTATAGCACCTTTACTATAATATATTAATCTTAGTATACTTTTTTTTCTAGTACTTTTCACCCTTAATTTATGTACTAATATTTGCTTAAGTAATTATCTCTAAGCTCTTAGCTTTTATTGGTGTTTTTTACTTTTAAATCCGCTTCTTTTTATGCTTCTTATGTTATATTATAAGCTTATTTATTTTCTAAAGCTTAGTAACTTTTAAGTGTAGTAATATAGCTTTATATATTATTAACTCAGCACCCTTTACAAGCTAATAAATTAACTTAAAAATATAAGTAAATAAGCTATTTTAATGCTATTTAATTTAATTATAAATTAGAGCCTTTTAAGACCCTAATTTAGTAGTAGTTTTAGGTGTTTTTAATTTCTAAATAGTTTCTTCTTCTATAGGTAGAGATAACGTCTGAAGCTAAATATTAAGCTTTAAAAGTATAGTATCTAGGTTAAATAGAACTAAGCTAGTATCTTAAAAGCCTGTGCAGATATTACTTTCTATAAATATAACTTAATAAGCTACTTTAAACGCTAGTAGAAACTTAAGCTTTATAATATAGTAAATATAATTATAAATAAGATCCTTAACTTAGCGCCTATATATATCTTTTAGAGGTAAAAAAACAACCTATATTAAGTAGCTAAAGTAGATATAATAAATAAGATAGTATATAAAGCATAATAATATTCTTCTTTTTATAAAGTTACTAAAATTTAAGTGAATTATAGCTTTTATAGTTATTAATAATTAGTAGATAACGTGCGCCTACTATATAACTCTTTATATACTTATTAAAGTACTATAACTACTTAATACTAAGCTTATTATTTATTTAGCTATTATTACTTAATGAAATAATCTAATTTAGTGGTATATTATTACTTTTATACCATACAAAAAGGTAGTACGTGCCTGTAAAGATAATAAATAATAGAATTACCTATTTTTAAGTATTAATACTCTAGATTATTATAACTTACTTACAATTACCTAGCTATACTACTTTATATTAATTATATTTATTAAAGTTTATAATAATTTTACCGCCTAAAATAACGCCTATCTGGAAGCTAGTCTTATTAAAGTTATAGATATCTTCTTTAGTAATATTATACTTCTTAATTATATACTATATATAGTTAAATTAAAGCTTAATAATTTTAAGATTCTTATATAAAGCTCTCTAGTAATTATACTTTTAATTATATACTATTTTAATTTCTAAAGTTCACTATATAAAGTTCTCTAGCTACTTAATACTAACCTAGGTATTAAAGTGTGTAGTAAGTAGTTAATTAGCTATATCTCTTACAATACTAAGCCTAAAAAAAAACCTTTATAAATTTAGATTAAATATATACTAAATAATAACTAATTCCTCTAGCTTAATAAGCTTCTTTAAATTAGGCTTATAATTACATTATAAAGTTATTTTAGCGTATTAAGTTCTTAGTATTAATTTAAAAATATTATATACTACCGTAGCGTTTCGTACGCTTTATAGTTAGTTTCTTTTAATTACTAAAATAGCTAAGAATAGCCTATTTTTATTATAAATTAATTAAGTATTACTTTATTAATTTATTATGCTTAAAAGTTAATAGGTTGTATTTTTTTAGTAAGATATATAGCTCACTTATCCACGCAGCTCACTTATCAAATACGTTATATTTTTATACTATAAAGTAATATAGAAAAAAAACTAAAAGTTTTATATTTATTTAATAAAAAAATATATATAATTATATTAATTAGTTTACTATTATTTTTACTATATTATAAAAGAAAATTAATTAAGTTTACTTTATACGTTTTTTTACTTACTTAACTTATATTTAATTAAGTATTATTTTAAAAAGTTAAAAGCTTTTATTAACAGTTACACTGTAACTAGTTTTTAAAGTTTGTAAAAAAAAAGTTATAAAAAAGTAAATATATTTAGTTTAATAATTTAATTTTAAAATAACTAAATATATAACTAAATTATTTTATTTTATTTATTTTAAACATATTATAAAGCTTTACATTAAATATTAAAGTAATAACAATTTTTATATATAATATTAGTACAAAATTAAATTTTATTTGTACTTATTTAATTAGTTTTATAGCTATTTATTAACAATAAATAATTCTAATAAAACTATTAAAAAATCTTGTATTTTTATTATATATTTAGCTATATATTTTGTAAAGTTAATATATTATAATAAAAATACTATATATATTATACAAAAATTAAAAAAATAAGTTAACTATTTACTAATTAAATATTTTTATAATAGTTATTAGTATTAAGTTATTATTAGTTTAAAAAGTAGTAGAAACTTAATAAAATAAAGCACTTACTTATTAAAAGTATTTACTTATTAAAACGTTAATAGTAATAGTAATAATATATTACTATATTAATTAAAAAAAATGGTTTTATTTTATAGTTTTTTTATAGTAAATTAACTTGAAAAATAATTCAATAAATATAATATTAAAAAATGTATAAAATGTAATTTATATATTATTAAATAAATAAAAATTAAGTACTTATTATATAAATACCAACTAAATTTAAATTTAAGTAAAAATAAAAAATATATATAAAATTATTATATTAAATAAAATTTATAGTTTTAAATACAAAAATAATAATAAAATAAGGTTTTAATGTATTTTTAAATAAAAATAACTTAATTAAAATAAAATTTGTAATAAATTAAAGTAGTAGTATTTAATTAATATACATATAATTAAGTAAAAAAAAAAAAATTTTTTAAAATATATAAAGTAAAAACTATATTAAGTACAAATATTAAATTAAACAAAAAAATTATATTAAATAAATATATATACTAATTATAAATATAATTAAAGTTATAATAATATATATTATTATAATAAAATAACGAAATAAGTAAATTAATTACAATTTAATAAGTATAATATTTATTTATAAAAAAATTTAAAAATTACTTGCTAATAACTATATACAAAATAAAAAATATTAACAATAAATAATAATTAAAATTAAAATTAAACTATATATAAATATAAAATTTTTGAATTAATATTAAAAATAATTATATAATATAATATAAAATATAATCATTAGTTAAATATCTTAAAAATTAAAAATTACTTAATATAATATATTTATTTTTATAATTAAAAATAACTAGTAGTAATTAAATTATATTAAAACTAATTTTAAAGTAACTTAAAACTTTAAAAGTAAAGTTTTATGTATTTTAAATTCTTTTAAAATAAGTTAAATAAAAAATACTAATTTTTATTTAAAAAAACTAAATTGTAATAAAATTAATATGTATTTTTAAAAACCTAATAATAACTTATTACATACTATAGCTATATTTTATAGTTATATAAAGAATTTTATAAGTAAATTACTTATTATATTTGTAAGTTATATATTATACTTTTATATATATATTAAAAGCACTTTATAAAAGCCTTGCCTTTCTTTCTTTTTATACTTTATTTTCTTCTTTTTTTTATTTGAGTAGCTTTAATATAGTATCTTATTACTTATAACTATTTATAATTATTTATAGGTTTATACTAGCTGTAACAAAACTAAATATAAATAAATAAAACTAAAATTAAGTAAATAAAAATCTTTTATATATAAATATAATTTAAATAATAATTAACTTAATTATATAGTTAATATTACTAAAATAATTTAAAAAATTGCAGCAAACTTTATTAAAAGTAATTTAATTAATAGCAAAAAAAAGTTTAAAAGTTTATAAACTAAAATTATTTTATAAGTATTAAAAACTTAAAAAGCTTAAATAATTTAATTTAATTAAAGTTATATACAAAACTATAACCAAGTTTTAATTAATTAAATAAGTTATAAAATTAAAATTAAAGTTAAAAACTTGTTTTTAATAACTGGCTATACTTTATTAAAGTTAATAATACTAAACTAATATAGTAATATTTTGTTTAAAGTAGTAAAAGTATTAAGTAAAGAAAATAATATTTAAATAGTAAAATTTACATAGCTAAATAAAAAAAAAATTATAAAAGTATATAAATTAATAGTTATACATCTTTTAAAAGCAAGTAACATATAAAGACTTTTATAGGAATATTACTTTTATGTTAAAAAAAAAAATCTACCTACATAAAAGAGTATAAACACTGCTTAGGTTTAACACAATACTATAACTGCTAAGGAATTGGACACAAAGCCTTTACGTGCAAGAAAGTGTAAGCATATGCAATATGTGCTAAAGAAGGCTACTACTATAGTAGTTGTCGTGAAATAATTACAAAGTGCGTTCCATGTGAAATACTACACGAATTGTTTAGCAGGAATTGACTAAAGCTTTATTCTACCCCTTAACGAGTAGGACTCTCTTAACGCTAAATCCCTAACTCTTACTACTTCTTTCTACTAACCCATTACGCACTTTTGTGTTACTATCCGCAGACCTTGCTTCAGCCGCCTAAGATAGGACACTGAACACTTAGTGAATGACCTCTAGGTGTGTCTGTTATTAACTACCCACGAGATCCCGCATAAAAAGGCAAAATTGGTATCAAAGAGCGTCAAATTCAGCAATATTTGTATAGGCTTTCAGAAGACTATGGCAACAACCGCAGGAATTGGATTATGTTAATAATACTATGCCCTTTAGGCTTAGAGCGGGACAGAATAAAATTCAAGCAACCAACCTCTAGATTCTCAAGTCCTCAAACCAATCTTATTCAGTCTCTCAACCTCTATAAGCACTAATCCCGGTAACAAAATCGGACATAGGAAGAGGGTATTAGAGTGTTGGAGGGGTTACCGCTTTAGTGCTTATTGTATATACATCAATAACCATGACCATCATTAGTATTTCATAATCCCTAATCACCATATGTAATGCAACTTCCAACCAGGACGCTGTTTGGTGGGTTGAATGGGATGAGGCGCGCATCGTCCGCTTCAGAGTTCCACCTCAGTACCTCGGACGAGAATGTATCCATAGCAGACGGAGTTGTTGGATAGGGTACCGTGAAAGTCCATCGCTAGTCGTAAGATTTGGTAGGTAAACCGATCTCGGCGTTTCACGCCCAGTTTCGAGATGTCGACACCCTGTTTCTTACTGGTACAATAACTTAGCCAAATCAAACCAAATTCCCATTGTAAATAACTCAATCGATGTAAATTGGCTCTTCGTTTGAATTAAAATAACTTTAGAAACTTTCAACTCTGCGGTTGTGGCGCAAATATGGTTGTGCCTATGTCATTGTGCAGACCAATAACGTATCGTTTTAACTCGCCTTGTTAGATTCACATTGCTGTCTCGCAGTGAGTTCAATGAAGAATTTTAACTTCAATTTATTCCTACTACGACTCTATCACCACTCCCTCACAAGCAGGTTAAATTCTATTTTGTTTAGACTTTCTCCCTGAACTCCCTTGTGCTGGTCGGCCTAGGCTGAACATTTTATTTAAACATAAATATTTAGACCGTGGAAAAGATTCCGGTTTTCAAATAGGTCGCATATTATGCACTATCGTGTTGGAGGATAAGTGTGCCAGAGTGAAATAGTTATTTTTGTATACATTAGCGGCCATACCATACACACACTTTCCTTTATACTTACTACGTGGCTTATATCAAGAATCAAAAGATTCAAAAGGTAGCCCTGTCAGCTCTGTCATATACTCCAGAATCCCAAGAACCTTCTCATCCTCGAATCGTCGACAGACTAGTTGCAAGGAAATTGGTAGACCGTGAAACGTCTCTGGGTCATACAGATTCCAATTTTCCTCATCCAGCCCACTCATCGGCTTGAATCTTTTAGGCTTAACATCCACCTCCTTATCAACCCTCATAACTGGAAACGAAACCGCAGGATAATCCAACAAATTCCACTGACTCGTATAGAACCAGTACTTCGCTGTATTATGCTTCGGTGCTACACCAGGCCCTACAGGACAAAGAATCGCATCGACAACATCGATCAAGTCGCCATTCTCATCAAAGCCAGAACCAGTAGAGTTCCACACTTTAGCGTATTCTTTGCGGTACGATTCCCGTTCCTCGAGCCAGTAATTTAGTTCGCCGATGGAAAGCTCTTTGACACAGGAGTTTTCTTTCATGATCCAGGTTGAGAGCGGACGCCAGGGTTCGCCAGACGAGTTTATGGATTCTGAGTCTGAGGCGCCGCCGTCGGTGAAGTATAGGCTGGAGATAATGGCCCAGGCTTCGTCGTGGAGGTATGGTTCCCAGTCTACCACCTCTACCCCATTTTCTTTGAGTTTTGATGTGACAGTCTGAAGAGCACGAGTTATAGGCGGATGAGGCAGAACAACGTTGTCGTGCCACATCACCCCAATCTTCAACTTCCTACCCCCATTTTCCCCTCCCACGTCAATGTCTCGCCATGGCATGGGCGTAAGCGCGGGTTCAGAGAGCCAGGGCTTTGCATCAATAATCGTTTTCACAAATATTTTTAATCCTTCGATAGATGTGGACAAAGGGCCCAAAACAGAATCCACACAATCGGCGCCGGCCATCATGTATCCCCATCCATCAGTCGGGATCCGGAACGCTGTTGGCTTGAGCCCATACACGCCGCAATTCGCTGCTGGACTGCGTATGCTGCCCCCGACATCGGATCCGATGCCTAGACAGCTCCCGCGTAGTGCGATGAGGGCGCCTTCACCACCGGAGGACCCGCCGGAAGTAACGGCGGAGTTGTACGGATTTACAGTGATGCCGTAGAGGTTAGAGTCGGTTTCTAGATGCATCATTGTTTGTGGGATTGTGGTTCTACAGTGGAATATTGCCCCGGCGCGGGAGAGAACCTGCAGAATGTGCGCATCTTCTTGTGCAATTTTTCCCCAGAAAGAGACGTAGCCGGTGGTGTAGCGCAAGCCAGAGATACCGATGTGCTCTTTCACACTAATGGGGAGGCCGTGGAGGGGACCTATGGGTTTGCCATGTGTCTGGAAGTATTCATCTAGTTCTTTGGCCCTAGATAACGCTCGGTCCGGTAGAAGTTCTGTTATACAGTTGACGAGTTTTTGAGCTAAGCCGGATCGTCGCAAGTAAGCTGTTGTTACTTCCACAGCGGAGAGGCGGCCTGATAATAGGGATTGGAGGAGCTCTTCTGGGGGAAGTTGAGTAATGGAGATGGTGCCACTATCAAGAAGGATTCTTGGTATGCCTGTAATATTGGATGGCAAATTCGAGTGAACAGGGGGGAGAGGCGGTGAGAGCTGATTGATGGTTGAATCTCGGTGGTCCTGGGCTTCTTTGGCTATATCCTGCCAAGGACGTTTTGAAGCAGCTCTCGAGGAACGAGACATGACTGTAAGATGAACGTGGCTCAAGCAAGGAAATGGCACTTAATAGATTGATGTAAATATCAGAAAAATCAAGAAACTGCTGGATGAAGCGAGGGTTTTATGGAGTCGAACCAAAGATATAGAGAATGAGGAGGCTTAGGGAGCTACAGCAAGAACTAGACCATTCTGAAGGTCACTAGAGAGCATTTTGGTGTGAGTAATATACCTTGAGGGGTGCAAGATTTGGTTTACCAGATTGGGGCCAAGACATCAAGGAGAACGTAAAAAGGTGGGATGATTACTAAGAGCGGTTTTCGGTGAAACAATTTCCCGAGCCCTAGAAATTTGTTCTACACGATCCGAGTTGTCGTCTTTACAATCATACCTTCTTCCTCTCATTCACGGACTTTTATAGGTACTTGTTTTCTTGGGCCTGGCTAGAATGTATTTACAGTGTAATATAGTGGCTTCTTCAATTCGGTTTTCCACTTTCAGTTCATTGAAACATTGCCCGTCTTCCACCACTTTTTCTCTTCATTCACGACAACTACTACACAGATATTGCTCCTTCACCTCGGCAACATATAAAAGCCCTACGAGTGCCTTCACCATGTCACAGGCTCCTAAGCCCAAAAAGCCCACGGACCGAAGACACCACTCTTCCCGCTACACTATCCAGAATCACCGGAACCCTCCGAACCAAAACAACATGACAGAAGTGAAGAGGTCTTTCAACACAATGGCGGTTGGGGATACGCAGGCTCAGACTTTTGATAGTCTAGGTGACACTTTGGACAAGTCGCTGTTGAGGGCATTGAGGCGAATGGGCTTTGAGTAAGGAAACCTGGCACAGAGCGGAATGGCCCAGACGTGAAACTGGCGACTGTGATACCACCAAATACTCAACTGCTACACTGGGTATTGACGGGACTCTATATCCTTCCGATTCTACATATATACTTGAGACTTCCTGCCCAAATCCATTGCATCTTCGAAAATATCGCATATGCACGTTCTGATGCTAATGTGTCCAGATACATGACACCAGTCCAGCAAAAAGTGCTCGCAGAACTTCCTTCATTGTCTTCTGACTGCTTGGTTCAAGCTAAGACGGGAACGGGTAAGACAGCTGCTTTCTTACTTCCAGCGATTCAGAATCTTCTTCAAGGCAATCAACCACCTAAAGGCCAGGTCGGCATCCTCGTCCTCTGCCCCACCCGGGAACTCGCTCTTCAGATTGCAAAGGAGTGTGATCAGATCACTGCCTGTCTTCCATCCAAACTCGAATGTCACACCGCATTTGGCGGGACTGCCCGGGCATCGAACCTACAAAAATTCTTCAAGGGAACACCCACGGTTCTCGTCGCCACACCAGGCCGACTTGACGATATACTCAGCGAAGAGGCAGTGCGCGAAAAATTCGCCAACCTCAGAACAGTGGTTCTCGATGAGGCCGACCGCATGCTGGACCAAGGATTCGCCCCGGCCATTCACAAGATACTCAAGCGCATTCCACCTAAGAGCGATGGATGGCAAGGCATGTGTTTCTCAGCCACGATTCCAGCTAAGGTCGACGACGTAGCTAAGTGTGTCCTGTTCCCTGGATACACTTCTTTGTCCACGATCGATCCGAACGAAGCTCCCACCGTCGACAAGGTCCCTCAATATTCTATCACGGTACCGCACGTGAGGCATACGTTCGGCGCATTGTTTGCATTGATCCAAAACGAGTATAAGCAAAACCCTAACGACTTCAAGGTCATCGTCTTTGGCACTACTGCGAATGGAGTGGGTCTCCTTCACGACCTGTTCGAAGAACTTCTGCCAGAGTTCAAGATATTCGAACTTCATTCGCGCATGAGCCAGTCTACAAGAACCCGCACGACGGAGGAATTCAAAAATACATCCAGCGGCATTCTTTTTGCCTCGGACGTCGTGGGTCGGGGTATGGATTTTCCCAATGTTGGACTTGTCATTCAAGCGGGACTTCCCTCATCAGTGGAGCAATACATCCACCGAGTCGGACGCACGGCTCGCGCTGGTAAAGACGGCCGGGCTGTGACGATCCTCTTCGAGAACGAGGCTTTCTTCGTCAGTGTCCATAAACAGCTTCCCATCCAACCCTATCCCGTTGATATCATTTCCGGCTTGAAAGAGTCTCAGGCGGTAGTGGAAAATGGTTTCAAATCTGTCAGAGAAGAGGCGAAAGCAAAGGCATATCAGGCTTTCCTTGGATACAACAAAACCTACCTGAAGAAGCTTCGTCTCGACGCGAAGGATCTGGTCAAGATTAGCAATGAGTATGCGGCGACCATGGGATGTCTGGAACCTCCTCTGATTGATAAGAAGGTGGTTGGCAAGATGGGGCTGAAGGGCGTGCCAGGCCTTCGGATTGGATCAAGGAAGGCGGAATAAGCCTGTGGACACAGGGATATGAGGCGAAAACACTTGGATGCACACAAGTCCTGCAAATGTTCTCTATTTGAGGCACGCAACGGACTCTGGATGCGACATCATGGGCGGGAGAGAGTACAGCGATGGGTAAAGGTCCTGGCCTATTTTTTATGCTCGAACCTGAAATATCTACTACTAGCATCTACATAAATAAGAGGTCATGGCGGCTCCTGGTAGCTGGAGTCAATACCAAAAAAGAGATGTCGGGTTGGGTCCGGCCTTGTGAAGCCACGTGAAGCGAAACATTTAGCCCTATCTCTTACACTAACATCTTTTATTGACGATGTTTCCATGCAGACATCCTTATCCCAATTCGACCACCAGGAAATGCACAATGCGTGTCAAGTCCAAATGGGGAATGGCGCGTCTTGGCACCAGCTCCCCCCGTCTAGGTTGTTCGGACGTCCCCCATCAACATTCCATATCTCTAGTCCGCTAGAAAAACAGCGCCATTCTAAATTCGCAGTGTTTCACTTCTTCATGCGTACAAGCTCTATCTCTTCTCTTATATTTCC
Organism: Zopfia rhizophila CBS 207.26; assembly: GCA_010093925.1. Lineage (NCBI taxonomy): Eukaryota > Fungi > Ascomycota > Dothideomycetes > Zopfiaceae > Zopfia > Zopfia rhizophila. The sequence goes on along the minus strand of ML994760.1, from coordinate 67,301 downwards.
TTCAAGGGTGGGCTACGGTGTAGAAGTACACCCACGCGTCTCGTACTCGCACCGGAAGGATCGGTACTAGCAGGCAGGCCAGGAGACGTAAGAGCGCCTGAAACACGGCAGCATCTCGATTCCTTATATTTGTTGGCGAGGACTTGCTCTGTTATTGACTGAATTTTCTGCAGTCGTGCCCAAAGGATGGGTCGCGAAGCCCATGACGGCCCAAGGCTGATAACCCGCTTGGCCAATCGCGATCCCCGCATCTCACCAACCAAGTGTAGGTTGTAATGGTCCTCCACATCAGCTGCACCCACGTGCTGGAATTGCTCGGGTTTTGGTGTCCGGGTCATGCAGGTTATCCAATCCAGCGGTTTGCTGGCCAATTAAGTTAGAACTTGTGCCAGCCTATGTCGGCTGAAGCTAGGAAGCGACACCGGTTTTCGTATTCAGGTAACTCGATACGGAATTACTAAGTATGGTAAGGAGAATGCATGACCCTTTTGGATTCTGTGAGCAGTTCGGTGTCCATATTCTGTTATCGTTGCATATTCAAACGGTTGCCTTGTAGCCTTGCGGCTCTAGGTTTTGCGACGGCATATTGTATTTCTGGAAACCGTCTGTCGTCCATGCCCTCAGCCCTTCCCATCTTCATTCTCCAACTTCGTTCACCTCCAGCTTCGCTCTGAAACTGATCAACCTATCCGTCTGTCGATCTTTCGAACAAGTAGGTACGTACCTCAGCTTAGAACTCTTTAACTTCCATGAAGGTAGATCGTAATAGGAATAAGATCGTACCACCAATTTAGGAATGAGCAGCGTCAATCGCATTTTTTTCACTCAATTGTCCTATCATCCTTTAGTGTCCGTGGGACTTTGATCCCTGTATTTATCTTTCCTTGAACCACATTGCTGTTGCATGGAACGCTTATACGGTGACAGCAACTGTTTCAGAACCAGTCGGAAGCTGCATTACATACCCCCATCTCACGTCAACCGCATCCAGTATGGATCAATTCAACTATCTCTGACACCGCAGTTGAACCTCTCCATCTATTTCAACAATGGATACAGTCCAGGACAAACCGTGCTTCTTCTTCCGTGATCCCGAGCGCTCTTCTGACTCAAGCTCTCCCTGGGCCGGGTTATCTCTCCCTCTTGGCCTCCATTCCGATATGCTTCATGAGGCATTGAAAAAAGCCTATCCACAATACGGCGATATTAAGCAACGACTTCGCAAGGCTCTCGCCGATTTTCTAATTCTAGAGTTAGAAAACAGTCGATATAACGGCATCATCAAACCAGAATCTCCACGGAATGCTGGCAATCGTCATCCAGACAGTCCGCGTCCATATACCGATAATAGCACAGTCTCTGATAGCGAAAACCCCGACCCCCAATTATCCTCGCCCAGCTCTGGTTCAGTTCTCAGCCCAGATCATTCAACAACCATCGTAAATCGCAACCGGCCAGATGCGTCTAGTGACATGGTTCCTAGTCCGCCACAAAATCCTTCACAGATGGGTCAGATGTTTGCTTGGGATAGCAAAAGCGGTAGTAATGTTACGCCCAAAACGAGACGTAGAATGAACGATGATGAGCGCGCCGGCTACAAGAATAAAAGGGTTGAGGGGGCATGCAGCAGCTGTCGGAAAAATAAATGCAGAGTATTTATCACGCCCTTGAGTATCATGTCTGCACTCTACACCTCTAACCCCGTCCCCAGTGTACCCACCCCAAGGATTTGGTGACCAATACACCCAAAGCTGAGACCTCTAGCCAAAGAAACAAACGGTTCGTTATTTCTTTTGCAAGGCAATTAACTGCTTATACTTGCAGGAAACAATCCAGAGACTTAGGGCAAGGTCGTACAAAAGTACCCAAACTGTCTAAAACTGAGGAAACACCAGATGGCCATCCTCGAAGTCCAGCTGACATTCGTGGCGATCCACGTCGAACGACGACTGAAAGCACTTCTATGGAATTCCCGCCACATCACATCACGTCCAACAATTTCTATCAGCGGCAGAATGATGGGGATTGGGGTTCCCTTGGCTTAGAGTTGGGTGGTCAATCAGATCAAAATGGGTGCGTACCTACTCTGTCGTCCTCCCGGCCCTTGGAGAATCAGTTCCCGGACAACTCCAATCATGTATGGCCCTTTTCCCCTTCTGGAGACTTAAATCAACCCGGCCCGGAATATCCCGATATGGTTTCTAGCGAAGCTAGAAATTTCTTTCCTGAGTCTATTCATGGTCCCACTTTATCTAATGGGACCCAAACCCTCCCTCACAGAATGGGATACTATGGCCAATGGATGAACCAACCTGAACCTCCCATGGAAAGTGCCGATCCAGGATAGGGCTCCACTATGCCTTAGATGCCGTTACTTCTTTTGATTAAGCACAACTGGTTAAACCAGACTTTGGCAGGAGCCACCAGGATGCTCCCGGAGTTTAGTTCGAAGAATAGTAAGTTACTCTAGGGACGATGCTGTGTACGATCAGCCTTGCCACCCTAAACTTGACCGAGTTCCTACCATGTCACATTTGTACCTTCCTCCAGGCATAGTTTGACATATGAAGCAGGTCTGTGTTAATTCGATTTAACCTCTAGTCGTTTCAAATTAACCATCATCAGAGTTTCCCGGCCTCTTCGACATGTTACTTCCCAACAGGATTCCGGATACCATCCCACCGCGCAAGGTCGGCCAAACGTGCCACATCGAAACCTCCGCTCGCTAGGGCTGGTATCAACACCTCCCACAGCCCACTACCACACCTTTGAAGGCTTTCATACGCCAATTATAGGGATTCAGCCAAGGATTGCTCTTAATGCAAGGCCATTGCATGCCATTACCGGGCTTCGATGATCTGGATCCACGTTTGTGTGCCTCATTTCTCAAGCCTGGTCCTTCCGGTATTAATTCTATTGGGAAGACCCCAGGTTGGCCCACGGAAACTCATGGCGGAATTTCAAATATGCAACGCTGTTCAGCATTGTCTGGCCATTGGATTGGTACTGTCCATAAGATCTTTCGGCCCTCTGCTTCATGTGCAATCAACAAGGTTATACCTGCCTCCTTGATACTGGCCCAAATGCCATACCGTCCATTGTCCACACCCATGCAGCCCCAGCCTACCCGGAGAGATTTGCCGCCACTATCCCTATACTCCGGTACAAGGCAGAGAAGAGCCATGTGCCATACATGGACCCTAGTATGATCCCTGAAGAATCTTTAGAGAGTATTTATTCTACGAGTATTCGAAGTCGACATAATCCCGTGTCGGGGAGTACGGACCCGGTTCATAATCCGGTCACCGTATGCTTCGAACTATCATCTCTCTTGACGCCAATGGATTCGAGAACTGGATGCACCAGACAAGCTAGAGCACCTCCGACCTTCTTCGGCAGACCTTGATTTTTTCGATGTGCGGTTGGATGCTGAAGGTTAAAACGGAATCGGGAACAGAAAAGGGGATTCCGTGGGACTTCGGTTCAAGTCAGACACTACACTGTCCGATGATACGGCTCGACGCTGCTTTTCGGGTTCAAAAAGACACATGTACACACAACCTATCCATTCGAATTTACTCGGGAGGGATTGGAGACCGTTACCTTACCTTGTTCTTATGCCCGATGGCGATCCGCTTCATTATTTGATCATTACTTCATAATACTTGTCTCAACCGGGCGGCATTATTAATATTAGCATCAATCCCAAACATCATCAATTGATCGCAACTGTCCGAATTCTTACAGTCCGCGCAGTCGATTCTGTCGATTCTTTGGCCTAATTCTTCCATGGAGAGCCTTCTAACGCAGTGTTTACCATTGAATAGCCATTTAGGTATTACCGGCTCGTATTTGGAGGCCACTGCAACCACCCCATGTTATCGCCTTGCGACTTTGACAGGACGCCCCAGTTTTATTCAGTCAGTTAATTTCCCGTTCGCCATGTTTGCCGTTGGCCTTCAGGAACCTTTGGAGTCACTGGCCATAATTCAATCGCTGTATACTCACTGACAATGGCTGTCTTCAGACTATCTCCCCCCAGCTCGTCCCCAAACGACAATAGCTGCACCTCCTCCACCCCCCCGTCCCCAACCGATACGTCTTCTCCGACATCAATCGATACGGCGTCTCCCACATCAGTTGAGACGGCTCAGGCCTGACTATCTTATACGATACCACATGCAATACGCTTTAACCGCACATACGATATGCTTCAGCATCAGCTTCAACACCCCACACCATACGTTTCCAGCAAACCATGCTTTATGACGGCGTTTTCGGCTTGAGTTCCTCTATTTAAACACCATAACCACACACCTAGAACACGTAGTTTCTTTGGCTTTGGATTTTTTTAAGATTAGGTTTACCGCATCAAACATATTGCATCTCGGTCATGTTGATCATATCTCATGTGTTCTCCTCTCCCCCAAGCTTGAAGCGCCTGAGTTGGAAGCAGCGCTCTCACAGCTCTGCTAGATGCCACCTGCATGAACGCTGTCCATCCCCCCTGACGTGAAAGTCGAATTCTTCTAGCATCAAAAGACTAACAGTAAACTTTTGATTCCGCTGCCATTCATGAAACCCATTCAATGCTCCATCGCCATTCATGGGCGCCATTCAATTCTCCAATATCGAACCATGTTCCAAGACGCGCACACATTTTCTTTACAGTCGACCCGCACAACGTTTCGCATACATCGTGAATTATTGTTCGCGCCGAGATCAATGTCAGCTGAGGATTCACACCATTATTGATCAGCGGTGTTGGATAGGATAGGAAGAGGTTACGATTACCGAATTCGGCTACCGTCTTTCAAATTGAGCCTCGGCCAGAGCGTCTTGGCGCAGCGACGTACAACTCACCCAGCCTCCTCCTGCCTCCTACCCTCTGAGCACTGATCCTCATGAATTGAATCGGAAATTCTTGAATAAATTTATCTTTCGGCCATGATAACCTCGACTCGCAGGTGGTTCCGGCGGAATCGCACCAACTTCGCCATCGGAGCAGGGGTGTTGGGCGCAGGGTATCTCGCAGGCCAGTATATACTGGGGAAGGTTTCAGAGGCTCGACAGCGCATGAGCGATGAGCGGATAGCGAAAGAGAAGTATGTTTCTGATTCTCGAATATTTAAATGCGTTACTTGTGTTCTAATTGGCTGTAGTCTTCGACGGCGATTTGAACAAAACCAGGAAGACTGCACGTTCACGGTCCTTGCCATCCTCCCCACCGCAACCGAAAACATCATCGATGCCATCCCCGTCGAACAGATACTAGATGAACTGCAGAAACACAAAGCGGAGAGGTTAGCGAGGAGTGTGGGGCCATCTGAAGTTGCATCCTCGGCGCCACCGAGCGTGACAGATGACGATGGCAAAAGTATGACGAGCTTTCAGAGCGAGAGCTATGTCCATGCGAGCCAGATAGCTGAGGGCGAGAATGGAACTGAGGAGGGCTCGGGGGCGGCGCCCCAGAGCTCCCCCAAGCCAAAGAAGACGAAAACGCAGTTGTGGAATGAGATGAAGATAAGCTGTATGACGACATATCTTGTCCTGAGTACAATTGGATCTGACATGAATAGCAATATCGAGATCCTTCACTCTACTATACACACTATCCCTCCTCACACTTCTCACTCGAATACAACTCAACCTCCTAGGCCGACGTAATTACCTCGCCAGCGTGGTCTCGCTGGCTTCCCCACCGACCCAGGAATCGAAGATTAGCTTGGAGAATCATGATGATGATAATTTCGAGCATGCATATGGCAACGATTTCGAAACGAATCGGCGCTATCTGTCCTTGAGCTGGTGGCTGTTGCACCGTGGATGCATTAATCTGATGCACAAGGTGACCTCGGCCGTGAAAGAGGTTTTCGGAAGTATAAATCCGCGGGAAGAAATCACGCTCGAGAAGCTATCCGAGCTCACTCTAGAAGTGCGGAAGAAAGTCGAGGGTGCTACTGAAGAAGAAAGGAGGTTAGTCTTCCCATACCTCATTCCCTACCCATTCTTTCCCTGCCATATCGTTTCCCCACCAATTCCCCTCTAACGATCAATTAGAACCTGCAAATGGCTCCCCTACCTCCTCCCCACACCTGACCTCGAATCCTACGTCCTCCGCGAATCAGGCATGACCACCGCCTCTTCCACCCCTGCATCCCCCTCCCTCCGCCGCCTCATCGACGAAACCTCCGACCTCATCGATTCCCCGGCCTTCACCCACGTCCTCACTCTTCTCCTTGACGCCTCGTTCTCTCACCTCATCGACACCAAAATCGCCCAACTCTCTTACAAAATACCACCCACCTCCCCGTCCCCCTCCCGCGTCCAAGAAATCGTTAACCCTTCTACTTCCAAAGCGAAAGTAGCAAACTCTTTAGCGGTGTTTTGTAGACAGGCGCATAATATAGGGAGTGGAGCGAATAACGAGTATTTGAAGGCGATTGAGGAAGTCAGGGATTTGGAGGCGTTTGCGGCGGTGGTTTATTCGAGTAATTTTGAGTATGAGACACCCGAGGCGGGGAGCACGGAGGTGGATGGGAGCAATAGGACGAGTCTTGCGGGCCCCTCGGATAGTGCAAGGACGAGTATGCTTATGCCTGAAAGTACGAGGACGAGTTTTGTGGCGGATAGTGGGTTTGAGAGTGCGTGGGGGAAGGCATTGGTGAGGGAGGAGGGAGCGAAGGTGTAATTTAGGGATGGGAAGTTGGAAAGATTAGATTTGTATGATATTATTTATCGTTTCAGGGGTGGAGAGATGGACGGCGTGCGGGAGGGAGGCAGGGAAGCGAGGGACGAAAGATACCCGAGTAGAAGGGCATTATATGTGTAATGGAAAAGATCATCATGTTATCTTTTTCTTCCCTAATACCCTACAATAGCCCTCGAATTTTACACTCCTCTCTCCACTATTTCCTATTACTAGAATGAGGATTGGCCCTCATTCCTACACCCACCCATTCTAAAAATGTCTTAATTTCCCCATGCACGACACATCACACATTTCCTAACTCACGCTGACTCAATATCCCTGTTCCTTCCTTCTCCCACTTCTATATAAACCTCCTTTTGCTCCCTTTATTGTTCTTCCTCACACTCTTACACTACAACATCTTTAGTTCAAAAAGATGGCAGGATGTCCTTGTGGATCGCGGACTAAAATTTCCGGTCTAGTCGTGGAAGGCTGGGTTCTAAAGGTATCAATGTTACACCATGGGAAGATTGGAAGTCTGTTGCAAAAATGTGTCCGTGATCGATTACAAATCTCTAAAGTATGGCTGTGAATGACGATATGGGCGAGATATGGGGCTGGCTCGGAGTTCAAAAGGCAACAACTGAACTCGCATGTGGGAAGTCTGGCTTGGAGGGCAGCATAGGAACATAAAGGTTGGGAATCTTGCTCTGGTGTTGTGGGAGGAGCTTGGACTTTAATATATCCTCCCGCCGGTACGTGGTAAGCAGCGACCATTGCTTGCCACCACCATATATCAGCTATAACCAGTTCATGATCTGCAGGCATGATACGATCCAACTCGAACCACAATCCACCAGACAAACCATCCATACTTGGCTCTGATCTACTTTTTTACTGCCCGCTTCTATCTCCATATCACAAATGTGTTTCCGCTTTTGGTCAAACACGCGCATCCCTAATGACTAGGATTGATCCTTCTTTTGGTCTAACTCGTCCAATTCCATAACTAGAATTCGTTGGGTTTTTAACCAGCTCTTCCAACTCTACACCAGAAGTCGCTAGGGCTTGTATATGGCTCTGCACACTCCATGTAGCGGACATGCTCGTTGTTTCGAACTAACACTCCACCCCCATATCAGAACCGTGCCATGATTCTTGATCCAAGTCTCTCAACCCCATGCATTTAGCAGCAATACTTTTCAGTTTAGCTCCCCGAACCACAAGTCAAACTTGGATCTGGGCTTTTGTTACCGTAATTGGAGCCTGTGGAGATTGAGAGACTGAACAAGATTGCAGTGAGGACCTGAGAATCTAGAGGGCGAGCAGAAGCTATATACAGCAGTAAAATGCCAAACCGGCCTCTTGTATATCCGACCAGCAGGAGGTCGCTTTTACGGCAACAGCTTTTAATCCAAATCACAAACCCCATGCCAAGAAAATAATAGGCCGTGCTTTTTGATCCAAACCTCCACATTGCATGTCAAATTGGGTGCTTGTTTTTCATCCGCCATATCCATAACTCTAATCGCCTTTTGTAAAATCCTGCGACTGTATCATGTTGTGGTGGAAGAGAGTTCGTCTAGGCGTTGAAGGAATGGGTTTACATATATTCCCCTTCGTACTCCCTTTCACCCGTCCTTCACACTCTCCAGCTCCATCACGTGCACTTGAGAATTCCCAGCCAGGAAAGGATCTAGAAACCCCTCACGAAATGTTTCTTTCTTCATTACGCCAGCACCTTGGTTGCAAGGAATTAAAAATGCCCCATATACAGCTTAAAGGGTAGAAGATCGCGTTTTTAGAAATAGCACGCTAAGTCAAGCATAGGTGAGAGAGTGCATTTGTCCAAAATCGCCGACCGGGAACCGACACGGCTTTTTTCAGCCAGGTAGGTTGGGCCTACAGTAGTCGTACCGCTGCTAAATAGAGCAGTTGGTTGGTTGTGCTGATAGCAAGCACATCTACTGCATAGCCTTCTTCATCGCCTTAGCTTGTTAGTTGTATGCACTCATTTCGACACATCCAAAGTCTCACCCCTCCCAAAAACATACCGCTCCTCTAGTTATGTTGTGAATTCAAACACTTAAGTCCCCTACGAATGAAATACCTTAGTTTCGATCAACTCTCCAGACACCATGCCCACTTTGGCTCAGTATTTTAATCCAGATACCCAAACTCCATGTCCTGTGTACTCTCAAAGCTTTTGTTCTTCCACCATATAGGTCACCTTCGCGCTTTTTTAAACCCCAAATTATTGAGTTGTAATGGAATGTAAGAAACCTGCCAGCCTGTTGGTGAACAACCTGCAACTGTGCCAACACCCTCATACCCACCTTTAGATGCACCTACACCTCGCGACTGTAGAAACTCCTACAGTAATAAACGCGTGGATGAACCAAATTACGACTATATCAATGTCGGTAGAGTGAAGCTACCAAGGCTGAGAATACTTTTCCGGACGAATTGAATGGCGTAGTTATACCTACATGTAGGTGTTTTAGCTAAAATCCCTTTTAGGCCTAGATGTACTAGGTAGTTGATATAAATGAAGCTTTCTTTATAAAATTAACAAGTTTTTAGCGAAATTTACTTATAAATATATGTATCTAATAATACTATTATAAAATTATTAGAATTTTAATTTTTTTTAGTTTTTAATATTTTTTTTCAAGTTTTTTAAGTTTTTCTTAAGTTTTTTTTATTTATTAATATTTTATAATTTTAGTATTTTTTATGTTTTCATGTTTCGAAAAAAAAATTGTTTAAATTACTAAAATTTAAATTTAAATTATTTTCTTAATTTTTAATCTTTGTTAATTTTTTTATTATAACTTATAATATAATAATAAATAAAATAGTAAGTAATTATAGTTCTATAAAACTAAAATACTTTTTTTCTAATATTATACTTTATATTTTTATTTAAGTTAAAATTAGTAACGTATTTTATAAGTAAGTTACTTAAGTAAATAAGTTACTTTTACTATAAAAATTTAATTTTTTAATTACTTTTTTAATTTTTAATAATAATTTATAAAAATTTAAAATTGGATTTTCATATATATAACTTAACTACTATTAAATTTTTTATTAAATTAGAGTTATGTTGTAGTAAAAAAAATTTACTATATTAATTAAAAACTAAGTTTAGTTAGTTTAAAAAAGTTTTAAAGAAAAAAAATAAGTAAACTTTATTTAAAAAACATTTAACATTTAACATATATTTATTTATTTAACTTTTTTTTAATAATTAATTAACTATTTTATTTTACTAACTTATATTAAATAAATATTAAAGTAATATAATTTACTATTTACTTTACTATAATATAATACTAGACTATTAAGTTTTAAAGTAATTTTTTAAAATTTATTTATTTATTTAATAACTTAATAATTACTTAAATAATAAATTATAATAATTAAATAAAAACTATATTAAACTTTGAAAGTAATAAAATAAGTAGTTATATAACTACTTTAAGTAGAAAAACTTTTAACTTCTATTTTTAAATATTTTAATAATTACTAATTTAATACTTTTTAAATTTTAATATAATATTATTTTATATTTATATAATATATATTTTAATTTTATAAATTATTATATAATAATTATAAACTATATACTATAAAAAAATATTTTTAAAGTATACTAAATTTAAAGCTTAATAACTTAGTATTAAATAAAAATATTTTAGTACAAATTTAATTCTAACTATATTTAATATATAAAGACTAAATTCAAAATTTTACTAAATAATAACATGTTTTTATTAAGTTAATAAAGAAAAATTTAATTTTTAGTTAAAGTAATTTACTTACTTATAATAATATAGCTAGCAAATTCTTAAAATTAATATTTAAGTTAATAGTTAAAATAGCTAAAGTTAACTACTTTAAAATAAAGTTAATAAAAGTACATAAAACTAAAGTATAATAAAAAAAGAAAGTTAGTAGCTATTTAGTAACTTAAGCTCTAATTTATATACATAACTTATTTTAGAAAGTAAATTAATATATTAATTTTAGAGCTTATATAAATTAATTTAAATATATAATAAAACTTATATAAGTTTACTTTTTAAAGTATTTTAGCTTTTAATAGTATATTACTTTACTTTTATTTTTAATTACTTTTTTTATTTAGTACTACTAGTTTAGTATATAAACTTTATAGTTTATAAAAGTTATTTTTTTATTTCTTTTTTTTAAAGAATTTCTATTATTTATTGTTTTATATAAATTTAATAGTACTTTATACTAATATAAAACTTTATAATATATTAAAAGTTTTTAATTAGATTTAAATTTAAACTTTGTGTAAACTAATTTATATAGTAAATATTAAGACTATTTATAACTTTAAGAATAGCTTTTAATATATAATATTTGGCCTTATTTTATTAAAATAAGGCTATTTTTTTAACCTCTATTAATTTCTTATAAAAAGAATAAGTGTGTTTATTAACAATTTTAATATATTTTTAAATTCTTTTTTAATTCTTTTAAGTAAATAACTAAAGGTTTTTTAAAATCTAGTAATATAATTTTAAAAATACTAAAAAAAAAATTTTAAATTTAAATATAGGCTTTAAATGTAGGCTTTAAATATAAACTTTATATACTTAGTTAAGTTTTTTTAATATAAAATAGTATAGTATTTAATTTAATTTTAAAAGTAAATTTATTATAAAAAAAAATAAAAGCTATATTTTTTTTTAATATTAATAAATTTAGTATTTTACTAAGTACTTTTTTATAGTTGGTATAAACAACTAGTAACTAAAATTAGAAAGTATTAAAAAGTATTTAATAGTTTTTAAAAAAAATTAATTTATATATTAAATTAAAGTTTATTTAGTATATTTATTAAGCTTTAAAGGTTTTTAGTATAAACTAATAAAAGTTATTTTCTTAGCTACTAAATAATAAAAATAACTATTAATTTTAGAACTTTAAAAAAAGTCTTAATTTTGCTAGTAAATATTTCATAATAATAAAAGTACTAGATTATAAAAATAATATACTTTAAATGCTTTCTTTAAAAATTTTATTTATACTTAGTATTATATTAATAAAGTAAATAATTATTAAAATATATTTAATTAAATTTTAGGTTATAAAACTAGTTTACATAAACTTAATTAAATAACTAATTATTTTCTTTTTTTTATTATATTTATATAAACTAGTACTAAAGTACTAAGTTTAAATAAGTAAATAATTATATAACTTAAGTATATTTTAAGTAAACTAGCTATTACATATAAAATATATTATAAAATATAATAATTTACTAAATAAATACTATAGTATTTTAATATATTTAATACTAAAAAGATAAATAGTAGTAAAAGTATAATATTTTATTATATTATTACTAAATATTAAATTTTTTTTTTTAAATATTTTATAAAGAATTTTGTGTTATGTTTTATAATTAGTACTTAGTTAACTTAAGTATTATTATAAAAAAACTTTTATATAATCTATAATCTTTTTTATTAATAAGAGTATATAAACTAAATAGTTAAAATTAATTTTACTACTTAGTATATTTACTATTAGTAGTAATTACTACTTAATAGTATATTAGTACACTTTTTATATGCTTTTTAAAGTTATTTAAATTTAGTTTATTTTATTTTTGTAAATATTATTAAATCTTTTTATTTATTTTAAAAAATTGTTTACCAATTTAAGCTTTAAGTAATTACTAAATATTTTTAATTAAATTGAGATTTAGAAATTAAATATTATAAGTTACTAACTTACTAACGTAAATTATACTAATAATAAGCTGTTTAATTACTTATATAATACTTAGTAGTTTCCTTACTTCCAGATTAGATAGCTTATTAGACTTAGTAGAAGTTAATTAACTTAGTAGAGAGTAAAAAGAAAGTAATATAGTAAATTAAAATTTAATAAAATAGTATTAAACTATATCACTTAAGGTATAAATCTTAATTTTAGAGTAACTATAAAGAATTAAAAGTAATTATGAACTGTTTGATGCCATATACTTATAGTAGATCCTCCGTGCGTATATTATATATCTATTAGTAGTATATTAAATACTACTAGAGACTACTAAAAGTACTAGAGGTTTTATTATTTTATTTTATCTCTATCTACTAAGCCCTTACCTGATTACGTAAGTTATTATTTCTAATTAGTTAATATAGTTTTATATCTCTATTTTTACTTCTTAGTTTATGTTTTAGTTTATACTAATATATCTTATACTCTCTTATAATTCTTTCTTTTAAGCTTAAATATATGTTTCTATTTTAAAGCTTTATTAGCTATTATTACTAGTTCCTTTAGCTTCTTAAGTATAGATACTTATTTATTACTATTTATAACATTATCTCCCTCTTTTAAGTCTTTATCTTGGAAGATAGTTTTTTTTTTTTTATAAATAGTATAAAGGTAGTAGGTCTTTTGCCCTGTATTCTAGACTATAAAACCCTTAACTTTCTTTTTTTTCTGCTTAGGTTTCTAATAATAATATGTTCTAAGTTATCTCTAATATGTGCTTACTGTTTAGTTTCTTAGATTTATAATAAACCCTATTATATACTAATACTTTACTTAAACTGTTTCTATTAAGGTAATAATTATTTTATAAATTTAAGTTCCAGGCGTTATTCCGCTTATGCTAATTATAATATAAAGTATAATTTAATTATCTTACAGCCAGAATAAGATTATTTTAATTATAATAAGAAAAAACTTTATTATTAGCTTAATTCTCTTAAAGACTAGTGTTCTGAGCTTTATGCTTATAAGTTACAACTTTATCATAAACTTATAAAAGTAGATTCCAAAGAGAAAGAAATGTTTAATTAAGAGATAACCTTAATCAATAAGGTTTAAGCTCTTAAGAAGGTAGAAGCTTATTCTTAGAATTAAGAAACTTATATACTATAATCTATAATGCTGGTTTCTTTCTAACCTGCTTTACTTTTCCTCTTCTTTAGTTTAGATTAGAACGTGCTATAATCATCCTTTCTATAAAATATAGCCTTTATTAGTTTATCTAATAGTACTAGTTAATTAGCTCTAAATTATTCCTTAGGTTTCTAATTAGCTTTTATGTATTATCTTTAGGTTTGTAATTTTTTTATTTAACTAAATACTTCCACTAACACCTAAACTACTAGTAGTCTAAAATTTATTAGACTTTATACTTAATAGTATCTTCTTTAAGTTTAAGTCTTATCTGTAGTTTGGCATTCAGTAGTGCTGGTTCTAATTTTAAAATATAAAAAACTAAGTAAATCCTTATGTCCTTAAGTAGTTATAGTTTATAATTTATAAATTCTATTTATCTTTTAACCTTAAATAGTCCTAATTTAACGTGATCTAGTTTTTTTAATGGTTGTTTTATTTCTAAATTTTTTTTATAATAGGAAAATCTTATCCCCCTCTCTAAAAATTAGTTCCTTAATTTTAGATTTATTTTTCTATTATTTGCTAAGGTCTCCTTTCTAAGTAATCTTTTTTACTATTTCTTAATAAAGTTATTATAATTTATTAACCTTTATTCTTGCTGATTTTAATATCTTGTTTAGTTTTTATAGTTCTTAATAAGCCGTAGGCTTATAACTATAGTTTATAAAAAATAGTAATTTTCCTGTAGTTAATGACTTTACAGAGTTATATATAAACTTAGCTATTAGTAATAAGTTAATCTAATTATCTTATTACTTATTAACGTATATTTATAGATATTATTCTAGTGTCTAATTTATCCGTTCTGTTTATCTATCTATTTATAGGTAAAATGCTGTTAAGAGGCGGTATTTAGCCCCTAGCTTTTCTATAAACATTTTCTAGAATATTAATATAAATAATTTGTCTCTATTTGTAATAAATTCTTATAGCAATCTATATCATGCTATTAGTAGTTTAATAAATATAATTACTAATTTATCTACTTTAACCTCTGTATACGTCGGTTTAAAGTATGCGTATTTTATAAGTTAGTTTACTATAACTAGTATCATATCATACTATTAATCTTTAAAGATAGTTATTATTAGTATTTTTATAATAAAGTCTATTGTAACTGATTTCTATAGTAGATCTAGTAAAGAAATTAGTTACATAAGTCTATATTCTTTATGTCTTAATGCCTTATTCTTTTTACACTTAATACATTCTAAAAGAATATTTCTAACCTTTTTTTATATTCTAGGAATTTAGAAATGTCTGTTAATCTATTTTATAGTTTTTTTAATTCCTTAATATCCGTGTATTTTAGCTGAGTGTTAATTTTTAATAAGCTTAGTTTATAATATATCTAATACATAAATTATTCCCTAATCTAGATTCTAATATAGTTATCTATTATTAAATTTCCTTATTTATTTTTTCTAGGTATTTTTGATAATAACTACTGTCTTAATATCTATTTATAAGTTTCCTAAAGATCTATCTAGTCTTTGCTTTAGTATTATATTATAAATTTCCGGTATATTTCTTATATAGTCTGTTTATTAACTAAGTGCGTTAGCCACTATATTTTCTTTTCCTAACTTATAAAATATTTAAAAGTTAAATATAGAAACTAGTTTCTATTATCTAACTTATTATTAATTTAATTTCTTTATTATTGTGAATGCCGTCAGATTTTTGTGGTCTAAATACATAATAATTTAGTATTTAGTTCCTTCTAAGTAATGTCTCTATTTTTTAAATGCTTAAACTATTACTAATAATTTTTTATTATAAATATCATAGTTTAACTTAGTAGTTATAAGTTTATAAGATAGGAAGTTTATTAGATGTTTATATTTATTATTTTATATTTATAATAAGATGGCTCCTGTAGCTCTGTCTAATATATCTATATATATCTTTATTTAAAGTTATAAGTTAAATATTTTTAATATTAGTAATTATTAGAATATTTCTTTTAACATCGTGAAAGCGTCTTTCTCGTATTGTTTTTACTTAAATTATTAATTCTTTTTAAGCAATTCTATTAAGGGTATTATAATTTTAAAGTAGTTCTTAATAAATTATCTGCAGAAACCCGTGAATCTAAGAAAAAAATAAACTTCTTTTATATTTGTTAGTATTAGCTAAGATAGAATATCTTTAGCTTTATCTAAGTTAACTACTATTCTATCTTAGGATACTAAGTATTCTAAGAATTTAACTTTAGTTCTATGGAATATATATTTCTCTATCTGGATATATAGCCTGTGTTTTTTAAGCTTTTATAGTACCTTCTTAATATACTTAATATATTCTTTTAGTATTCTATTTATGTATACAAGTATATTATTAAAGTATATTATTATAAATACGTCTAGGTATTCCCTTAGTATATAGTTAATAATTATCTAGAATATTACTAGTGCGTTAGTAAGTTCTATTAGTATAACTAAATATTTAAATAATTTATATCTTATTTTAAATGCTGTTATCTATTCGTGTTCTTTAGCTATTTATATTTAATAATATCTATTTTTAATATTAAAGAGGCTAAACTATTTTACTCCTCTAAGTTTATCTATAAGTTCTGATATTAATAGTATAGGGTAATAATTCTTGACTATAGCTTTATTAAAATATCTATAATTAATACATAACCTTAATTTTCTATTCTTTTTTAGTATAAAGAGTATTAGTGATGTTATCTTACTTTAACTAGTTTATATATACCCCTTTTATTAATTTTCTTGCAAGAATTTCCGTAATTCTTTCTGTTAGTGTATGGGTACTTAATATAATAGTTCTAGTTTTAAATCTATTTCTTCTTTAAGCGTGATTTTGTAGTCCTAGTTCTAGTATTCTAGTAACTAGTCTTTAGCTTTCTTAAAGAACTATTCTCTAAATTTCTCTTAATATTTATTTAACATAATAAACGTGGTGTCGTGAAGTATTATTTTCTTTATTTATATTATAATCTTTATTTATCTATAGTAGTCCCTTCTAGTTTTTATAGACTTTATTTTCTAATTAATTATTAGATTCTATCGTGCTAGCTAATTTTATTCTAAGATAAAATCTTTACTACCTAAATTTATAATTTAATATAGTAATTATCTATATAATCTACTACTCTAATAGTTACATTCTATATTTTAAGATTAATTAGATCTTTTCTAAATATTGCTAGACTATTGTCTATATATCTTACTTATATAAGTTTATTTAAAACTCTAGTTAGTATTTAGTATCTTTATACTTATTTATTTAATATAAGTGTTTTTACTAGCTCTATTATTTATAAGTGCTAGTATTTAGTTACTATTAATACATACGTCTACGTATAGCTTATTTTCGTGTTTTCTTTAGTTTAGTTATATATATATAATTAATATGTTCTCTCTAACCATTTCTTAGTTCTCTAATAGCTTGATTATAGTTTACTAGTTTTTTAGTTTTTTATTTGTGTCTAACTCCTAAGTAGTAGTTATTTCTTTAGTATTTTATTTTTAAAGTCTATAGATTAAGTATCTCTGGAGTATACATACTTTCTTATTAAGTATTTTATATATATTTCTTAGTTTATTCTCTATAATCCTTACATTTCCATCCTAAGAAATATTCTTAATATATGAGTTTTTTATGTGAGTCTGTAGCTAACTATTTTTCTTAATAGTATTTAGCTTAGTATTATTAGCATTCTATCTAGCACTTATTCTATAATAGTTATTTATATTCATCTGAATTTGGATCCTGTAGTTTATTTTCTAAATTTATATAAACTAATTTCTGCTATAAGTTAAGTTTCTTTTTATTTATTAGTTACTATAATACTTTCCTTATCCTTAGTCCTTTAACATGTATAGTGTGTTTATTCTATCTATAGTCTTTTCTTATATAGTTAAAGGCTATATATATCTAGTATTTCTTTTTTATTAATTTATTTATAGTATTTTTATCTTGTACCTATAATATTAGTAAAGAGCTTTTTTTATCCTTTCTTTTCTAATCCTATCCCAGTTCCGGGTGTCCGACGGGGTGATAATATATTATATTATTTATAACTAGTATAGATATTTATTAATAGATTTTATTTATTTATAAGGCTAGTTTTTATTTATTTAGTTTTTTATACTATTTATTTCCTACTAACTGTAGCGCTTATTAGTATTTATATATTCTATCTCTTAAGATAATTTCTTAGTATTTAGTAATATAGTGCTCCTCTTAGTAATACTTTAATTTATATATCTAATAGTATCTTTAGCGTACGTGCTGTATAATTATTATAAACATAAATTCCTTACATTCTATTATTTCTTAATTCTTTTTTTATTAGAATTTCTGATTTTTTTTATAGAATAGTCTACCTTTCTGCTCTATAATCTCATAGAATCTTTACATTTTCTTTTTAGTTTCTGTATTATGTTATTAAATTACTGCTTTTTATATTATAGTAATTATATTATTAAGTTATTCTGCTAAGTGATTCTTAACTTACTAATATAAAACTTTATATTCTTATCTAAGATATATGTGGTTTCCATATATCTAGTATTATTCTTTCTAAATTCTTTTTATAATTATTTCTTTTATTATGGTGTTTTTTACTTATTTTATTTAAATTATAGTAATTTTAATTTCCTTAAGCGCCCTAGTCTAAACATAAGCTTTTTTAATATCTAATTATTATTATTTATAATCTTTAATAAAGTGTCTCTGTTTTCTGTATTCTAAGTAGACTTTTTATATATAGTACTTTATTTATTTTTTAACTTACTTTTCTTACTCTTTTCTAATATATACTTACTTAATGTTAATATTTATTTTATTATAAGTTCAGTTATCTTCTTTATTTCTTTTAGGTATATAAATTATTAGTTTTTCTTATACTCTTTTTTCCTGCTCTTATTAGTACTACTAGTTATTAATAATTACTATTTATTTAATAATTTCTAATAGTATGCTTGGCTGTTTTTCTCTAGAAATTTTATCTTTAATTCTGTTTTTCAGTCCTTTATAGTATATCATAACTAATAGTTAGTTTATTTAATTAAGTTATAATTAAATCTGCTTAAATTCTGTAGTATAATTAACTACTAATATCTATTACTTAAGCTATTAGAGCTTCTGGATTACTTTAGTTTCTTTATTAATTTTTTTAAAAATAATAATTATTTCCTGCTTAAAGCGCTTATAGTTTCTAAAAGCTTATTATATATTACTATTATAATTAGCTAATTCTACTACTTTTAAGTTAAGGTTTCTATAAGTAAGATAGTTTCTTACTAGTAGTTTAAACTATTATATAGCTCTGCCTATTATATTTATACTAGCCACCAAAATCTAATCTTAATTAGTTAAGAATAACTTCTAATTAAACTAATAATAGAGATTTATTATTGCTATAAAAGTCTTAAGTTTATCTTAATTACTATTAAACTTTTTAGGAGGTTGTATTTTTGCTATTCCCTTTTTCTAAACTACTATAGCTTATTATTTAGTTTTAACCTATTATTATAAGTTTACTAAAGTATTATATAACTCTATAATAGTTACTTTCTATTTCTAGATAACCTATTATATACTCTTTATTCCTCTGGATGTACTTCTAGTTGTAGATAAAGATTCTACTATAACTTCTTTTTTACTATTACTTTTTTCTAGTAAGTAAAGTTCTTGTTTGTCCTTATAATAAATTATTATAAACTCTTAATAATTAGTTATTAGAATTCTATCTAACAGTCCTTTTTACTTTCTTAAGGTGGTAATTATAATATTATAAGTTACTAACTTACTAATATAAATTATACTAGTAATAAGCTATTTAATTACTTATATAATACTTAGTAGTTTCCTTACTTCCGGATCGGATAGCTTGTTAGACTTAGTAGAAGTTAGTTAACTTAATAAAGAGTAAGAAGAAAGTAATATAGTAAATTAAGATTTAATAAAATAGTATTAAACTATATCACTTAAAATGTAAATCTTAATTTTAGAGTAACTATAAAGAATTAAAAGTAATTGTGAATAATCTGATGCCTTATACTTATAGTAAATCCTTTATATGTATATTATATATTTGTTAGTAGTATATTAAATACTACTAGAGACTACTAAAGATATTAAAGGTTTTATTATTTTACTTTATTTCTATTTACTAAGCCCTCACCTGATTATGTGGGTTACTATTTCTAATTAGTTAATATAGTTTTATATCTCTATTCTTACTTCTTAGCTTGTGTTTTAGTCTATACTAATATATCTTATATTCTCTTATAATTCTTCCTTTTAAGCTTAAATATATGTTTCTATTTTAAAGCTTTATTAGCTATTATTACTAGTTTCTTTAACTTCTTAGGTATAGTTACCTATTTATTACTATCTATAACATTAAAATAGCTATTTTATATACTTAATTTTATAATAGATATAATATTTTTTAGTAAGTTTAATTATATAAATAAATATATTATTTTCTAGTAAAATTAGTATATATTAAGTATATTACTGTATTATTACGGACTGTAGAATATAATTATAGAATAATAGTACTAACAAAATTAACTAGAAAGTAGAGTATTTTAAAATAGTTAAAAAGAATAAAAATAGAGTTAAAAAAATTAACTTACTTATAATAAACTTTAGTTATACTAAAAAGAAACTAACTAAGGAAAGAAACGCTAGGCTAAAAGAGGAAGCTATAAGAACTAAAAAACATAAAATCTAAACACATATAATATAATAGTATTAAGTAAAGGTACTAGAGTATTATTATATATAAATAATAACTATTACTTAATAAGTTTAAGTAAAGGTTAATTAGTTTATAGTTATAAGAAATTAAGTATTTAAAAAAGCTCTCTCTCTATTATTATTTAGTTTTAATTCTTTATAGTTGCTCTAAAATTGAGATTTATACCTTAAGTAAAATAGTTTAATACTATTCTATTAAATCTTAACTTATTATATTACTTCTCTTTATTTTTTACTAAGTTAATTAACTTCTACTAAATCTAATAAGTTCTTTAATCTGGAAGTAAGAGAACTAATTATAATTACATAATTAATTAGACAGCTTATTACTAGTATAATATTATGTTAGTAAGTTAGTAACTTATAATATTATAATTACTATCTTAAAAAAATAAAAAAAGCTATTAGATAGATTCTAACACTATATTATCTAAATAAGGTTTATAATAACTTATTATAAGAATAAATAAAAACTCTATTTATTAAATAAAAGCAGCAGTGAAAAGAAAGTTATAGTAGAACTTTTATTAATAACTAGAAATACATCCAAAGAAACTAAAAGTGCCTAATAAATTATCTAGAAATAAGAAATAGCTATTATAGAATTACGTGACGCTTTAGTAAACTTATAACAGCAAGTTAAAACAGGTTAAAAAAGGAAAATAGTAAAAATATAATCTTCTATAAAGTTTAACAGTAACTAAAATAAACTTAAGATATTTATAACAATAATAGATCTCTATTATTAATTTAATTAAGTATTATTTATAATTAATTAAGATTAGATTTTAGTAGCTGGTATGAATATAATAAAAAAAGCTATATAATAGTTTAAACCTCTAGTAAGAAACTATCTAGCTAATAAAGATCTTAACTTAAGGGCAGTAAAACTCACGAACTGTAATAATAACATATAATAAGCTTTTAAAACCTATAAATGCTTTAAATAAGAAATAATTATAGTCTTTAGGAAAATTAATAAAAAAAATAAAGATAATCTAAAAGCTTTAATAACTTAAGTAATAAACGTTAGTAGCTAATTATATAATAGAGTTTAAATAAATCTAATTATAGCTTAATTAAGTAGACTAACTATTAGTTATAATATACTACAAAAACCTAAAAAATAGAATTAAGGATAAAATCTTTAGAGGAAAATAACTAAGTATTTTACTTAAAATTATTAAATAAGTAGTAACTATTAATAATTATTAGTACTAATAAAAGTAAAAAAAAAAGGCATAAGAGAGAGCAGTAATTTATATACTAAAAAAAAAAAAAAATACTTAAATCTATAATGAAATAAATATTAACATTAAATAAATGTTTATTAGTAAATAGTAAGGAAAGTGAATTAAAAAATAAATAAAGCGCTACGCGCGCAAAGCTTACTTAAAATATAATAAACAAAAACATTTTATTAAAAACTATAAGTAATAATAAGTAAATGTTAAAAAAATTTATATTTAAACTAAAGTACTAAAAGAAATTAAGGTCACCATAGTCTAAGTAAAATAAGCAAGTAATATAGTAATAAAAAAAACAATTATAAAAAGAATTTAAAGAGAATAATATTAAATATATAGAAGCTATATATATCTCAGATAAGAATATAAAGTCCTGTATTAATAAGTTAAAAATTATCTAGTAGGATAACTTAGTAATATAATTATTATAATATAAAAAGCAGCAGTTCAATAACATAACACAGAAACTAAAAAATAAATATAAAGATTCTATAAGATTATTAAATAGAAAGAGGGACCCTTTTATAAAGAAAATCAGAAATTTAAAAAAAAAAAAAAATTAAGAAACAGAGAAAGATAAAGAGCTAATATTTATAATAATTATATAATAAATATACTAAAAACACTATTAGATATATAGATTAGAATATTATTTAAAAAAATATTATATTATTAAGCACTAGAAGGTTACCTTAGGAGACAGAATATATAAATACTAATAAGTATTATAATTAGTAGAAAATAAGTAGTATAAAAGACTAAGTAGACAGGAACTAGCTATATAGATAAATAAGATTTATAAGTAAATACTTATGCTAGTTATAAGCTATATAACATACTATCATCCTATTATATATCTAGAACTAGAATAGGATTAAAATAAAAAAGAGAAAACAGCCTTTTTACTAATACTATAAATATAAGATAATAACGCCATAAATAAAGTAATAAAGAGAGAATATTAGATATATATAGTACTAAACTATATAAAAGTAAATTATAAATAGAATAAACACATAATACGTGTTAAAGGACTAAGGATAAAGAAAATATTATAAAAACTTACAAATAAAAAAGAACTTAACCTACAGTAAGAATTGGTTTATATAGACTCAGAAGACGAATTATAAGATCTAAACTCAAAAAAATATAAATAGCTATTATAGAGTAAATACTAGCTGAGATATTAATTATACTAAACTAAATACTACTAAAAAGAATAGTTAGTTACAGAATTATACTAGAAACTCACATATTAAGAATATTTCCTAGAATAGAAATATAAGGATTATAGAGAATAGGCTAAAAATGTATATAAAATACTAAATAAAAAAGTATACTAACTCTAGAAGTGCTTAGTCTATAGACCTAAAAAAAAAACACTAAAAAAATAATAACTACTTAGAAGTTAATTATATATAAAAAATTAGAAAACTAGTAGACTATAATTAAGCTACTAGAGAGCTAAGAAAAGATTAGAAATAACATATTAATTATATACACATAACTAAACTAGAGAAAACATGAAAATAAGCTATATATAAACGTATATATTAATAGTAACTAAATACTAGCGCTTATAAACAGTAGAGCTAGTAAAATACTTATATTAAATAAGTAAATATAGAAATACTAGATACTAACTAGAGTTTTAGATAAACCTATATAAGTAAAACACGTAGATAATAATCCAGCAATATTTAAAAAAAGTCTAATTAATTTTAAAATAAAGAATATAACTATTTAGGTAGTAAGTTACACAGATAACCGCCGCATTAAGATTATAAATCTAGGTAGTAAAGATTTTATATTAGGATAGAACTAGCTAGTATAATAGAATTTACTAATTAATTAGAAAATAAAGTCTATAGAAAAACGAGACAAACACTATAGATAAATATAAGCTATAATATAGATAAAGAAAGTAACTTTTTATAATACTACGTTTATTATACCAGATAAATATTAAGTGGAATTTAGAGAATAGTTCTTTAAGAAAGCTAAAGACTAAATACCAGAATACTAGAACTAGGACCATAAAATCACGCTTAAAGAAGAAACGGATTTGAAACTAGGATTATTATACTAAGTACTCATTTATTAATAAAAAGAGCTACGGAAATTCTTACAGGAAAACTAATAAAAAGATATATATAAACTAGTTAAAGCAGAATAGCATCACCAATACTCTTTATATTAAAAAAAAATAGAAAACTAAGATTATATATTAACTACAAATATTTTAATAAAGCCATAGTAAAAATCATTATCCTATACTATTAATATTAGAACTTATAGATAAACTCAGAGGAGCTAAGTGGTTTAGCCTTTTTAATATTAAAAATAAATATTATTAGATATAAATAGCTAAAGAACACGAGTAGATAATAGTATTTAAAATAAAATATAAATTATTTAAATATTTAGTTATACTAATAGAACTCACTAACGCACTAGTAATATTCTAGACAATTATTAACTATATGCTAAGAGAATATCTAAACGTATTTATAATAACATATTTTAATAACATACTTATATATATAAATAGAATACTAAAAGAACATATTAAGTATGCTAAGAAAGTATTATAAAAGCTCAAAAAACACAAGCTATACATTTAAACAGAAAAATATATATTCCATAAAATAGAAATTAAATTCTTAGGATATTTAGTATTTTAAGACGGAATAGCAGTTGATTCTGATAAAATAAAAGATATACTATCTTAGCTAATACTAATAAACATAAAAGAAGTTTATTCTTTCCTTAAATTTATAGAATTCTGCTAATAATTTATTAAGAATTATTTAAAAATTACATCACCCTTAACGGAATTACTAAAAAAGGATTAATAATTTAAGTAGGAATAAAGTAAGGAAAACGCTTTTAATATGTTAAAAGAAATATTTTAATAACTACTAATACTAAAAATATTTAATTTATGACTTTAAATGGAGATATATGCGGACGCATTAGATAGAGCTACAGAAACTATTTTATTATAAACATAAAATAATAAATATAAACACCTAATAGACTTCTTATCTTATAAACTTATAACTACTAAGTTAAACTATAATATCTATAATAAGAAACTATTAGTAATAGTTTAAGTATTTAAAAAAATAAAGATATTACTTAGAAGGAGCTAAGTACTAGATTGTTATATACTCAGATTATAAAAATCTAACAGCGTTTATAATAACTAAGAAGTTAAATTAATAAAAAGTTAGATAATAGAAACTAGTTTCTACTTTTAACTTTTAAATATTTTATAAATTAGGAAAAGAAAATACAGCAGCTAATACACTTAGTTAATAAACAGACTATATAAGAAATATACTAGAGATTTATAATATAATACTTAAATAAAAATACAACAGATTTCTAGGAAGCTTATAAATAGATATTAAAATAATAGTCATTATTAAAAATACATAGTAAAAATAAATTAGAGAATTCAACAACAGATGACTATAATAGCATAAAATTAGAACTATTTTTATACTAGAAACATTACAGACTGAACTTATTAAAGACTAATATTCAGCTAAAATATATAAACACTAGAGGATTAAAAAACCTATAGAATAAATTAACAGGCATTTCTAGATCCTAAGAATATAAAAAAAAGTTAGAGCTATTCTTTTAGAGTATATTAAGTACAAAAAAAATAAAATATTAAGACATAAAGAATATAAACTTATATAACTAATTCCTTTACTAGACCTACTATAGGAGTCAGTTATAATAGACTTTATTATAAGAATATTAATAATAACTATCTTTTAAGGCTAATAGTATGACATGATATTAGTTATTATAAACTAATTTATAAAGTACACATATTTTAAACCAACGTATACGGAGATAAAAGTGGATGAATTAGTAACTATACTTATTAGATTACTAATTACATAATATAGATTACTATAAGAATTTATCATAAATAGAGATAAATTATTTGTAAGGATCCAGGCCAATGATGGTAATTGGGTGTAATAGAGTAGATTTAATAAAGAGTTAACTATGTATGCTACAGAGACTTAATAGCTACCCCTACTAAGTCACTAAGGTCACGTGGTTACGCACGGAGTCAAAGCTGAGACAACCGTTTTGGTTAACTATCTTAGGCTCTAGCCTATTACATTACCCCCCTTCTTATAGACTAGGTAGGGGCTCTTTGGTGAACCGTTTACCTGAGGGCCCCTGTAGGCTTATCTCAGGTTCTGTTTACTGTAGCTTCTCCTGAAGCTCTCGTCGGTAGTTTACTGGTAGGAGTTTGTGTCTGCCTTTTCGCAGAGGCGCCGTATGCTCCTTCTAACAGTCTAACGCTGCTATGTCTTCTAGCTGGCTTGCTAGCTCTATAGTTATCAACGCATAGCCTTTCCACTTCACTTCGTACTGTAGCTAGTGGCCTTGCTCTCGTCTTATCTGTACCTCAGCAACGATATCCTGCACTACGTGCTCTTCATAGTCATCCACCTAGATTAGTGACGGCTGAGGGTTGTCTGTAGGCTGGCTTAGTAATAAGTCGTTACTTACTAGCCGTAGTCTATTTACATGAAACGTTAGGTTTAGCCCTGGGGGCGTATTTAGCTTTATAGCGTGCAGGCTAATTATATTTTCTACAGTGTATTTAGCATTCTTCCAGTCCAGCTTCTTATTTTCTCATCCAGTAGAGAGTTAGTTACTGAGCTTCAGCCATACCTTGTCTCCAACACGCAGTTGCGGGGCTTCATCCTGATATCAGTTTACCTATCTTTCTTACTCTTACTATACCTTAGCCATAGTTGCCTGTGCTAAGTTAATACACTTCTTCAGCTTTCCCATGATTTCCCTAGCGCTAGCTTTTGGGTCTCAAGCTATTACATTACGCCTAGTTCCAATATCCACTTGCAGCGGTTCTACATTGTATCCGTGCTAGAGAAAGAATAGGCTTATTCCTGTTAAAATAGCGTCTCTTCTCTTTACTGTAATCTCAGCCATCAGGCAGAGCTTCACCTAGTTTGCTTGGTCCCACACGACAAACGCTCAAAGATAGGCCTCAACTGTGCTATTCATTCTTTCTGTCGAACCATCTGTTTGCGGATAGAACGCTGTCGACAATCGCCTTTTGATTCATAGGATTTCGCAAAGCTTAGTCCAGAACTCGCTGATAAATTAGCTGCCACAATCAGATACTATAGCGTCAGGAATCCAATGGTAAGCAACAACCTTACGGATAAAAGCCCATATTACTATCTCGATATCCATATTTGGAAGAGGGCAGAGAGTTATGTCCTTGCTTAGCCTGTCAGTGATTACTAGTAAGACCGTACAGCCATTACTTTCTGGTAATCCGGTTACAAAATCCATTGAGATCTCCTTCTAAATACGATTGGGAATAGGCAACGGGCGTAATAGCCCTTGCTGGCGATCTCTCTATGGCTTCGTACGGCCACAGACATTATAGTTTCAAATATAACGCCGTACGTGGTTCGACATCCCTAGCTAAAAGTAATCTCTTATTAACATTAGATAGATGCTCTGCCGTCCTGGGTGTCCTGTCACTTGCAATGAATAAATCCAGTAGATGATTAATATCCTTAATAGCTCTAAGTCAGGCACCCACTTCCTATTCCGATAATAAAGAGTCCTATCTTCGTTAATCGTGCACTCAGCCAGCGAAACTTTTAGTTTAAGCTCTAGGGGAAATCTCCGCTCCTAATTACGGAGGGCCTATACTACTCTTGCGTACACTTTATCGTCTAGTGCTGCATCATGCCATCTTCATTTAAGCTCGTTACGAGACTCCTAAGCACGAGACTCCTAGGCTTCGGTTATGCTATCTCCTGTAATCGTTAAAAGACTAATTCGAGCAGAGAAAGCCCATACTGCTTGCCCGTCATCGTTCGATTCAAGCTCTTCTTTCTAACATGTGACTACTAGCTTCAGCAGCTGAATCATACGGCTCTTTAGCCTTTCGTCGTCTTCTCCACTTGGATGATCCTGTTCGCGTCTTGACAGTGCGTCAGCTCGTACGTTTTCTTTCCCTAGCCTATATTAAATCTCTATATTATATTAGCTAAGGAATAACTGCCAGCGCGTGTGTCTTTCGCTTAATTTTCAAGGCCTTATAAAGTACTCAAGGTTCTTGTGATTAGTAATAACCTAGAACTTTTTAACAGACCGTAATTCAGCATCCCATGCCTCCAGGCAATGAATAATTGCAAGGAGTTCTTTGTCGTGTATCTTGTAATTACACTCTGTAGATGTGTTCTTCTTTGAAAAGTACGCACATAAACGCAGCACGCTATTGTCGCCGTATTGCGAAAGGACTCCCCTAGTTGTGTGACCTGAAGAGTCAGCTTCTAAAATAGTCTCATAGTCAGGATTAAATTAGGCCAGTACTAGTTCTAATATAAAGATCTCTTTTAGCTCGTTAAATGCTGTCTGCTCTTTATTAGTCCATTAGAACAGCACGTTACTCATAAGTCTTATAAGTAGGGCAGCGATTTCTAAAAAAGACTTAATAAACTAACGATAGAAATTAGTGAATCTAAGAAAGCTTCTAACTCCTTTTACAGTTGTTAGAGGCTACCACTTAGTAATTGCTTTTATCTTAGCGGGATCCATTCAAATTCCTTACCCTACTTTAATAATAAACTCTAGATATTTCGTGCTCTTGGTTTCGAATTCGTACTTCTTAATATCTAGATGTAAACCTGCGGCGCTAAGTTTCTTTAGTACTAAGTTAATCTACCAGCAATACTCTTCTAGTAAGCCTAAAAAGTAAATAAGTATATTATTAAGAAAGGCTAAATAGAACTCATTAAGATACTTCTATAGGGTCTAGTTTATATACTGCTAAAACATACTAAGGGCTTTTACTAGTCCAAAAGGTGTAACTAGCTATTTAAAGAGTCTAAATCTTATACGAAAAGCTGTTAGCTATTTATCTCTTTCTGTAATACAAATCTTATAAAAGGCTACTGAAATGTTAAGCTTAGTATACTATCTTATCCTACTAATCCAGCCAAGCGTTTTATGGATTAGAGGAAGAGAGTATTTATTTTTCTTAGAAATCTTATTAAGCGCGCGGTAGTTAATATAAAAGTGAAGACCTCTACTAAGCTTATATATAAATAGTATTAAGACTATAATTAGAGAGGTGCTTACGTAAATAAAGCCCTTCTCTAGTAGCAGTATTAACTCTTTTTATAGTACTAGTAGTTTCTCTCTTAACATATTATATAGTAGTCCCTATAAGACCTTAGGATCCTTCCTATTAATCTTTTCAAGTTTAATATAATAGTTTATTCTATGATCTTATAGTAGTAGGAGTTTGTTTACTTTCTTCTCTAAAAACAGCTTTAGGTGCTTCCGATAGGCCTTAGAAAGTAGTATTCTAAGATCTAGCTTTAGTTTAGGCGCTAAGGCCTTTTAAATGTCTATTAATAATACTATAAAAATACATATCTTACTTATTCTTTTTAATCTATTTATTTACATTGAAAAAGTAGCTGTGTTAATCTTTATTAGCTTCTACTAACACAATTTCTTCTCTTTCTTACTATAAACTTTTATTTTTAAAGTATGAATATAGAATGATTTCTTTGCTGGCATGATTATGATATTATTTTAGTTCGTCTAGAGTCTACCTAAAATAAGATTAAACCTAAGCGTGTTATTAATAACATATACATAAACTTATTTAGTATATCCTTTAATATTAAGGTTAATTTATGTAACCTAGGTAACCCTTTTAGGTTTCTTATGTACTCTAATAATCCCCTATAAGGCTATGTTAATACGCGTTAAATAGACTTTAGTAGTAAAAACAAAGCTCACAAGACTATAGCATAAACACCTAGTATTAATTATTATATATACGATATTCATCTGGTTGATTAATAAGTATATAGTAATAGAATCTATATTTATATGTGTATTTCAGAACTTCTATTATTCTCTTTATAATATTACTTTACCTATTTCAGCTAGGAGCCTTTACTTATGACTATAAGTAAGGGCTATTCTTTCTCTAACGCTTTTTTTTCTTCTCTTTTATCTCTATCTTCTTTATCTCTTTTGTTAGTGTTTATTTGTCTAGTTTTTGCTAATACTATAGTAGCTAGGCGTAACTAATTTACTCTTATATATTTACACTCATTCTTTATATAGCTGGGAGAATTGTATTGATAACAGAGGCCTTACTTATAGCGTTAGTCAAATTCCTTTTAGCTTACCTAAAGTGTTTTAGATTAGTTATTCTATGGCTTTGCTGCCCCTGCATACGTGGGTGTTACTTCCCAATTTATTAGTTTAGGCGTTAATATAGATAGTATTGTATAGATAGCTGTAGCAGTCCTACAGTTACTTAATATAATCTATATAAGGTTGTTGCTGACATGAATTACTTCCTAAGTGTACTCTTTAAAGCTTAGTGTTACTAAAAGGGCTGCAATGTGCTTCCGGAGCTCTCTGTTTAATTCCCAGGTAAACATACTCTTCTTTACGTCTTTATCTAGCCAATCACTTCCTACTAGCAGCAGCTCCTTATTAAACTCCATGTGGTATTCTCTTGTTAACTTCTTCTTCTGTTTCATGCTTTGCAGCTTGTCTAGAGACTTTTGCCTTTAGTACTAGTCTTCAAACTAGGAGTCCATAAACGCCCATATTGCTTTAAGGGTGGCATTGTTTCTTCAATTAGAGAGCCATGGGAGGACGGTTTGTGCTGCTCGTCCCTTCAAACGCTAAAAGAGATAGTCCATCTGTCCTTCCTCACCGCCCATACGGTATCCGTCAAATCGTAACTTGGCCTTAGCTTAATGCTTAAACGTAGGGTAAAGAGACCGTGTGCCATCAAATATAGGGGGTTCAGGGAAATTGAATGGTTTAACTACTGGTTCGATTGCTGGTTGTGGCGTTGGCACGAAGGAAGTTGCTGGTGTCATCACTGGGACCCGTAGGGGTAGCCTTAATAGGGAATCGCAACCTTCTAGTGCAGTCAGCCTCTCAGACATTACTCATAACACGTTTATAATCTCCCTGAGTGAGGTGCTGTCGCTGGCTCCATTTGCTGGGGATGGAACTTTCCCTTTGTCGCGCCAAGCAGGGTAGTCGTTGAGTTCAACCTCTACTTAGCTCATCACTGTTTCAACAGCTGGGACTTCCAACCCTTGTGAAGCAAGCAACCGGCGTAGTTCGCGGCCGATCTGTTTGTTGTCGTATCCTGCATCAAGCAGGTTCGTCGCTCGGGCCATTAGTGCAGGTACTAAGTAGTCGTTAGCGTCCATTGATGCTCGCTGTACCGCTAGATGGCTCTCCCAAATGCTGGAGAGCCTCTCGCTCTTCCACAAAGTCGATTGTACTGCCGGAGGCCTCTCGGCCTCTTGCGAGAAATGGGGTTGATCAAATCCAAATGTAAGGATCCAGGCCAATAATGGCAATTAGGTGTAATAGAGTGGATTTAATAAAGAGTCAACTACGTACGCTACAGAGACTTGATAGCTACCCCTACCAAGTCGCTAAGGTCACGTGGTTACGCACGGAGTCAAAACCGAGACAACCGTCTTAGTCAACCATCCTGGGCTCTAGCCCATTACATTATTTATATTAATTTTCTAGAAAATGTTTATTAGAAAGCTAGAGGCTAAACACCGCCTCTTAATAGCATTTTATTTATAAATAGATAGATAAATAAAATAAACAAACCAAACACTAGAGTAATACCTATAAATGTATGTTAATAAATAATAAGATAATTAAATTAACTTACTACTAATAGCTGAGTTTATATATAACTCTATAAAGTTATTAACTATAGGAAAATTACTATTTTACGTGAACTATAGTTATAAGCCTATAGCTTATTAAGAACTATAGAAACTAAACAAGATATCAGAACCTATAAGAATAAGGGTTAAGAAATTATAATAACTTTATTAAGAAATTATATAAGAAATCACACAAGAAATCACCTGTAAAGATAATCTTAGTAAATAAATTAAGAATAGGACTAAGATTAAGAGACTAATCTTTAAGAAGGTGTTATAAGTTACCTTAACTTAACAGTATGTTTTACGTTAGCAACTCTGCCCTAACTGATTACTTAATAAGTTCTTAGCCCTTTCCGTATCTAGAACAGATAGCCCTAGGTTTAACAGGATAGAGTTTATGCTTTATTACAAGATAGGAAGAGAGTGTATAATAGATTTAACAAGATAGTATTAAACTATTTCACTCAAGTTCAAGTCTCAACTTGGAGATAAGATCTTGATTTTAGAGTAACTACAAAGAATCCAAAATATCCTAGAGCCAGTCTATGCCTCATATTTATAGGAAATCCTTCGTGCGTACATTGCATACCTTTGTGCAGTATATTGAATACTGCTAAAAAAGATAGAAAAGATAGAAGCCTCTATTTATTCTATCTCTTCTATCTACCAAGCTCTACCTTGGTCACGTGTGTGACTGCTCCCAATCTACTGGCATAATTCTGTATCTTTATTCTCGCTTCTTGGCCCATACTTTAGCCTGTGCCAATGCATCTCGTGCCTGTTTACAGTTCTTCTTTTTCAGCTCAAACATACGTTTCTATTCCAGTGCTTTATTGGCTGTTGTTGCTAGTTCCCTTAGCTCTTTGGGTGCAGCTGCCTTGTTGTTACCGTCCATAACACTATCCCCCTCTTCCAAGTCTTCGTCCCGGAAGATAGTTTCTCCCTTCTATAAGCAGTATAAAGGCAGCAGGTCTTCTACTTGGTGTTCTAAACTATAAGACCCTCAGCTCCCCTTCTTTCCTGCCTAGCTTCCTAATAATAACACGGCCTGAGTCATCTCTAATACGTGCTTACCGCTTAGCTTCTCGGATCCGTAGTGAACCCCGTCACATGCCGACGCCCTGCTCGAACTGTTCCTATTAAGGCGATAACTGCCTAGTGAATCTCGCGTCAGGCCGTTATTCAGCATGTAATAACCGTGGTGCGAAATGTGATTTGGTTGTCTCACAGTCAGAATGGGATTACTTGGATCATAATAAGGAAAAACTCCGTCGCTAACTTGAGAAAGCTGAGGAAGACTTGTCTGAGTCCTATTGTATTGAAGAAGAGCGCCAGTCCCGCGTTTGTTGCCTTCACCGCTAACTTACCCAATTCGACCCCCAAGAGAAGGAGATGTTTGATTGAGAGATGGCCTCAATTCGTGAAGTTCAGGCTCTTGAGGAGGAAGAAGCTCATTCTCGTGGTCAAGAAGTTCACACACCACTACCCGCAGTGTCTGGTGCCGCTTCACCTTCCTTCTCTGGTTTTGAGTGGAATGTCCTACATTCCCCTTATGCTTTGAACCTAGCCCTAGAGTAAGCCTTTACCGCTCTTTC
The DNA here is from genome assembly GCA_010093925.1 of Zopfia rhizophila CBS 207.26. Classification (NCBI taxonomy): domain Eukaryota; kingdom Fungi; phylum Ascomycota; class Dothideomycetes; family Zopfiaceae; genus Zopfia; species Zopfia rhizophila. Next base: position 34,291 of record ML994760.1, on the reverse strand, counting down.
TGGTAATACTAGTCAATCAGCTCTAAACTATTCTTTAAGTTCCTAATTAGTTCCTAAGTATTGTCTTCAGGTCTGTATTCTTTCTATCTAACCAAGTACTTCCACTAACGACCAAACTGTTAGTAGTCTAAAATCTATTAAACTTCATACTTAGTAGTGTCTTCTTTAAGTTTAAGTTTTGTTTATAACCTAGCATCCCGTAGTGCTGGTTCTAGTTTAGAGACATGAAAAACTAGGTGAATTCTTATATCCTTAGGTAATTATAGTTTATAATTCATAGGTTCTGTTTGTCGTTTAACCTTGAATGGTCCTAATTTAACGTGATCTAATTTTCATGATGGTTGCTTTGTTTCTAAATTTTCCTTTTTTAAGAAAACCTTATTCCCCTCCTTAAAGGTTAGTCCCTTAACCTTAGATCTGTCCTTAATTTATTTGCTAAGATTACCTTTATAGGTAATTTTCTATACGATATCTTTATGAAGTAGTTATAAGTCCTTAACTTTCCTTCTTACAGGTTCTGATACCTTATCTAGTTTCTATAGTTCTTAATAAGCTGTAGGCTCATAACTATAGTTTGCATAGAATAGTGATTTTCCTATTGTTAATAACTTTACAGAGTTGTATGTAAACTCAGCTATCAGTAGTAAGTTAATCCAATTATCTTATAATTCATTAACATACATCTGTAGGTATTATTCTAATGTTTGGTTTATCTATTCTGTTTAACTGTCTGTTTGTGGGTGAAACGCTGTTAAGAGATAATACTTAGCTCCTAGCTACCCTATAAACGTCTTCTAGAAAGTTAACGTAAATAATTTGTCTCTATCTATAATAAATTCTCATAGCATTCTATGTCGTGTAATTAAAATTTTAATTAGTAATATCGCTAGTTCATTTACTTTCATTTCCGTATGGGTTAGTTTAAAGTAGGCGTACTTTATTAGTCTATTAATAATAACTAGTATCATGTTATACTATTAACCTATTAGGGTAGTAATTATCAGTATTCCTATAATAAAGTTTATTATAACTAATTCCTATAGTCCGTTTAGTGAAGGTATTAGTTGTATAAGTCTATACTCTTTATATCTTAATGCCTTATTCTTTTTACACTTAATGCATTCCGAAAGAATTTTCCTAACCTTACTCCAAATTCCGGGAATTTAGAAGTATCTATTAATTCATTCTATAGTCTTCTCAACTCCTTAATGTCTATGTATCTTGGCTGAATATTAGTCTTTAATTAGCTCTATTTGTAATTCGTCTGGTATATAAATCATTTTTTAGTCCAGGTTTTAGAGTAGTCATCTATTATTAAATTCCCTTATTTGTTTTTTCTAGGTGTTTTTGATAATGACTACGTGTTTAATATTAATTTGCAAGCTTCCCAGGAATCCGTCCTATCTTTATTTAAGTATTATATTATGGATTTCTGGTATATTCCTTATATGGTCTGCTTATTAGCTAAGTGCGTTAGCTACTATATTTTCTTTTCCTACTTTATAAAGTATTTAAAAATCGAATATAGAAACTAATTCCTACTATCTGATTTATTATTAATTCAACTTCTTTATTATTGTAAATGCTGTTAGATTTTTGTAATTTGAATATATAACAATTTAGTGTTTAGCTCCTTCTAAGTAATGTTTCTATTTTTCAAATGCTTAAACTATTACTAATAGTTTTTTATCATAAATATTATAGTTTAACTTAGTAGTCATAAGTTTATGAGATAGGAAGTCTATTAAATATTTATGTTTATTATTCTATACTTATAGTAGAATAGCTTTTATAGCTCCGTTTAATGTATCTATATATATCTCTATTTAAAGTCATAAATTAAACATCTTTAATATTAGTAGTTTCTGGAATATTTTCTTTAGGATTATAAAAGCTTTATTCTCTTTAGCTTCCCACTTAAACTATTAGTCCTTTTTAAGTAATTCTGTTAAGGGTGCCGTGATTTTTAAATAATTCTTAATAAATTATCAGCAGAAGCCTGTAAATCCAAGAAAAGAATAAACTTCTTTTATATTTATTAGTATAGGCTATAATAAAACGTTTTTAGTTTTATCCAAGTCAACTACTATTCTATCTTAGGATATTAGATATTCTAAGAATTTAACTTCTTTTCTGTGGAACACATATTTCTCTGTTTAAATATATAGGTTATGTTTCTTAAGCTTTTATAGTGTTTTTCTAGTATACTTAATATATTCTTCTAGCGTCCTATTCGTGTACACAAGTATATTATCAAAATATATTATTATAAATACGTCTAGATATTCCCTTAGTATATGGTTAATAATTATCTAGAATGTTACTAGTACGTTTATAAACCTAAATAGTATGACTAGATATTTAAATAATTTATATCTTATTTTTAGTGTAGTCATCCATTCGTGTTCTTTAGCTATTTATATTCTATAGTATTTATTCTTAATATTAAAAAAGCTAAACCATTTAGCTCCTCTAAGTTTATTTATAAGTTCTAATATTAAGGGTATAAGGTAATGATTTTTTATTATAGCTTCATTAAAGTGTCTATAGTTAATACATAACCTTAATTTTCTATTTTTCTTTAGTATAAAGAGTATTAGTAACGCTATAGTGCTTTCGCTTTCCTATATATATCTCTTTTTTAAGTTTTTATTTAGATATCATCATAACTTCTTTTGCTAATTAATAGATAGTTGGTATAATAGTCCTAGTTTTAAATCTATTCCTTTTTTAAGTGTGATTTTATAGTCCTAGTTTTAGTATTCTAGTAACTAGTCTTTAGCTTTTTTAAAGAACTATTTTCTAAATTCCCTCTAGTATTCGTTCAGCATAATAAACGTAGTATTATAAAGAGTTATTTTCTTTATTTATATTATAGCTTACATTTATCTATAATAGTTCTTCCTAATTTTTATAGACTTTATTTTCTAGTTAATTAATAGATTTTATTATGCTAGCTAGTTCTATCCTAATATAAAATCCTTACTACCTAGATTCATAATTTTAATGCGGCGGTTATCTGTGTAACCTGCTACCTTAATAGTTATATTCTCTATTTTAAAATTAATTAGACCTTTTCTGAATATTACTAGATTATTATCTATATATACTACTCTTACAGGTTCTTTTAAAACTTTAGTTAAGATATAGTATCTTTATATTTACTTATTTAATATAAGTGTTTTACTAGCCCTACTGTTTATGAGTGTTTACATTAAAAAGCTATTAATACATACGTTTATATATAGCTTATTTTCATATCTTTATCTAAGTCGTGTATAGTTAAGTGATAATTCTTATATTTTAACCTTAAATTAGCCTTCTAGCAGCATAGTTATTACTTACTAGCCTTTTAGTTTTTTATTAGTTATTAACTCCTAAGTAGTAGTTGTTTCTTTAGTGTTTTCTCTTTTAGTCTATGGATAAAGCATCACTAAAGTTAGTATTAATTTTCTAATAACATTTTATATTTACTTCTTACTTTCTTTCTATAATCTTAGTACTTCTATTTTAAGAAATATTTCTTAGTTATTAGTTTAGCATGTAATTCTGTAGCTAGCTATTTATTTTAGTAGTATTTAGCTTAGTAATATCAGCATCCTAGTTAGTACTTATCCTAGTCTAACTATTTATATTTCTTAGTCTTTAGGTCCTAAAGTTCTTCTTTGGAATCTATATAGATTAGTTCTTACTGCGTATTAAGTTCTTATTTCTGCGCTATTTATCTTAGTACTTATCTTATTATTAGTTTTTTAACTTATATAGTATAAACTGCTTATTTATATTCTTACTTAGTATATGTCTTTTCTTTATATATCTAGCACTTCTTTTATATAGATCTTTCAGCGGCTTCTTTGTCTTATATTTATAAAATAAATAAGATAAGTTTTTTCTCTAGTCTTTTATTCTAGTCCCATCCTAGCTCTAGATATCTAACAGGGTGGTAATAAGTTATATAACTTATAAGTAGTATTAGTTCTTATTTATAAATCTTATTTATTTATATAGCTAGTTTCTATTTACTAAGTTTTTTATGCTATTTATTACCTGCTACCTGTAGTACTTATTAATACTTATATATTCTATCTCTTAAAGTAATCTCCTAGTACTTAGTGATATAATATTCTCTTATATAGTACTCTAATCTATAAATCTAGTAGTATTCCTAGTTTACTTATTATCTAATTATTATAGACATTAGCTTTTTGCCTTCTATTATCTCTTAATCTTGTTATTATCTGAATTTCTGATTCTCTACTCTAAAGGGTCCTCTCTCCTGTTATATTATCTCATAAAATTAATTAGCTTTTTCTATAGAGCTGGCTTAGTATTATTTAATAGCAGCTTTTTATATAATAGTAATTATATTATTAGCTTATTCCGCTAAATGATTCTTAACCTGCTAATATAGTATTTTATACTTTTATTTAAGGTACGTATAGCTTCTATAGATCTAGTATTATTCCTTCTAAATTCGTTATATAATAGTCTCTTTAGTTATCTAGTCTTTAGCTAGTTTTACTTAGACTATAGCTATTTTAATTAGTGCTTTAGTCTAAATATAAGCTTATTTAACGTTCACTTTCTATTATTTATAGTCTTTAATAAAGTGTCTCTTTTTTCTATAACTAAGACATACTCTTTATGCGTACTAATCTATTTATTTCTTAGTTTACTTATCTTATTTTTATCTATTAATTCATGCGTTCTTGATTAACACTTAGTTAATTTCTATTACATTATAAATTCAGCTATTTTTTCTATTTTTTTATAGTGCGTGGATTACTGGCTTAGTGTTGTTTTTCTTTTCCTATTCTCTCTAATACTAATAGTTATTAATTATTACTGCTTGTTTAATAATTCTTAGAAGTATACTAAGTTATTTTCCTTAGGAAATTTTATTCTTAATCCTATCTTTCAGCCCTATATAGTATATTATAACTAGAGGTTAGTTTACTTAGTTTAGTTAAAATTAGATTTATTTAAATTCTGTCGTGTAATTAGCTGCTGACGTGCGTTATTTAAGTTATTAGAGTTTTTAAATTACTTTTATTTCTTTATTAATCTTTCTAAAGACTGCAATCATTTCCTTCTTAAAGTTCTTATAATTTTCGAAAGTTCTTTTAACGTTGTTATTATAGTTTATAAGTTTTACTAATCCTAAGTTTAAGTCTCCTTTAGCTAGATAGTTCTTTATAAGTGGTTTAAACTATTTTATGGCTCTTCTTATTATATTTATACTAGCTACCAAGATCCGATCTTAGTCAGTCATAAATAAAGACTAATTAAACTAATAGTAAAGGTTTATTATAGCTATAAAGATTTTAAGTTCGTCTCTATTACTATTAAACTTTATAGGAGATTATATTTTTACTGTTTTTTTTCTACTAGTTCTATTTACTACTACCTATTACTATAGATTAACTAAAGCGTTACGTAACTTTATTATAGCTATTTTTTATTTTTAAATAATTTATTATATACTCTTGCCTTTTCCTGATATACTTCTAGTAGTAAATAAAGATTCTACTATAACTTCTTCTTTACTATTACTATTATTTAACGAGTAAAGTTCCTATTTATCTCTATAATAAGTTATTATAAACTGTAATTAGAAATTTGTTATTAGAATCAATCCAACGTTCTCTCCTACACTTTTAAAGGGTAGTTATAATATTATAAGTTGTTTTAATTTAATAGTACGTTTTACGTTAGTAACTCTACCCTAATTAATTACTTAATAAGTTCTTAGTTCTTTCCGTATCTGGAATAGATAGCCTTAGGTTTAATAGAATAGAGTTTATACTTTATCACAAGGTAAGAAGAGAGTATATAATAAATTTAATAAAATAATATTAAACTATTTCACTTAAGTTCAAGTCTTAACTTAGAGATAAGATCTTGATTTTAGAGTAACTATAAAAAATCTAAAATATCCCAGAGCTAGTCCATGCCTTATATTTATAGGAAATCCTTTATACGTACATTATATATCTTTGTGTAGTATATTAAATACTGCTAGAGAAAATAGAAAAGATAGAAGTCTCTATCTATTCTATTTCTTTTATTTACTAAGTTCTACCTTAGTTACGTGCGTAACTACTTCTAATCTATTAATATAATTCTATATTTTTATTCTTACTTCTTAGCTTGTACTTTAGCCTGTACTAATATATTTTATACCTACTTATAATTTTTCTTTTCTAACTTAAACATATGTTTCTATTCTAATACTTTATTAGCTATTATTACTAGTTCCTTTAGCTTTTTAAGTATAGCTATCTTATTATTACCATCTGTAATAGAAAGAAGATAAGATTTTCTTATAATAAAAAAATTTAGAAATAAAACAACTATTAAAAAAACTAGATCACATTAAATTAGGACTATTCTAAATTAAGTGATAAATAAAATCTGTAAATTATAAACTATAACTACCTAAAGATATAAGAATTTACTTAGTTTTTTATGTTTTAAAGTTAGAACTAGTATTATTACACACTAAACTATAAACAAAACTCAAACTTAAGGAAGATATAACTAAGTATAAAGTTTAATAAATTCTAAACTACTAGCGATTCAGGCGTTAGTGGAAGTACTTAATTAAATAAAAAAAATACAGACCTAAAGATAATATATAGAAACTAGTTAGAAACTTAAAGAATAATTTAGAGCTAATTAACTAATATTACTAGAAAAAATAACTATAAATTATTTCTAAAAAAAAGGCGATTAAAGCACGTTTCAGTTAAAATCAAAGAATAAAAAAAATAATAGTATTAGAAGAAGCTAAGGATTATGGTAGTATAGTTTTTTACTAAGACTTTTCCTCTTTCTCTAGTTTTTCTAACTCTTTAATAGACTTTATTTTATAATCTACTATTTTATGATATTTAGAATTAACCTAAATAAGCTTATAATATAGACGCTGAGTATAAGTATAAGTTACTAATAAAAACTCTTTAGCCTTTTAAATCTAAAAAAGAATTTAGTAATAGGTAATTAAATTCTGATCTAACTCTAGCTAAGTTATTATAAGATTATACTTTAAACTATAATTAACGTACTCTAAATAATAGCTTAAGAAGAGATTTACTAAGTAATAATACTACTATTTTCAACAGTTATTATATAGCATTAGTATTAAGTAATTATAGTTATAGATTAATTTAATAAGATAATAAGAATAGGCAGTTAAGGATTTAATTTTAGTTATTATTAGAATTAGACAAATAAGCTCACTAAAGTAAATTAGAAAGAAGAAAAGATTATAAAATTATATTAGAAATAAACTACTTTTATACTTAAGATTTATATTAAAAATATTTTACTAAAAACGCACAGGACACCTACTAAAAGCTGAAGACAGAAAATAATTATTAGAATAATAATACTTTAAGGAAGAGGGTGAATATTATAGACTATAAAATATAATTATAGAATAACAGCACTAACAAGATCGACTAGGAAGTAGAGTATCTTAAAATAGTTAAAAAGAATAAGAATAGAGTTAGAAAAATTAGCTTACTTATAATAAGCCTTAATTATACTAAAAAGAAACTAACTAAGAAAAAAAACACTAGGCTAAAAGAGGAAGCTATAAAAGTTAAGAGACATAAAGTCTAAATATATATAACATAATAGTGCTAAGTAAGAGTGCTAGAGTATTATTATATATAAGTAATAACCATCACCTAATAAGTCTAAGTAAGAGTTAATTAATTTATGGCTATAAAAAATCAAGTATTTAAGAAAGCTCTCTCTTTATTATTATTTAGTTTTAATTCTTTATAGTTACTTTAAAATTGAGATTTATATCTTAAGTAAAATAGTTTAATATTATCCTGTTAAATCTTAACTTACTATATTACTTCTCTCTATTTTTTATTAAGTTAATTAACTTCTACTAAGTCTAACAAGCTCTCTAATCTAGAAGTAAGAGAACTAATTATAGTTATATAATCAGTTAGACGGCTTATTACTAGTATAATATTATATTAGTAAGTTAATAACTTATAACATATATTTAGTTAAAATAATAATAAATATATAGTAATATATTTTTAATATATGCTTTTATTAAGACTTGTTTATAATCTTTATTTATTAGAATTAATAAACTTTTACTAATACCTAGAATAATACTATATACTATTACTACTAAATATTTATTAAATTTAGGTACTAAATAATTATTAATATACTTTTCTTTAGCTATTTAAGTAATATAAATATTGCTAAAGCTTTTAGTAGTAAATAATACTACATTAATTTAATCTACATACATTTAATCTTTAAATATTTAATTCTTGTATATTTTAGCTTATTTAAGTTATTCTTTTATATATTCTAGTATAAGAAATAGCTTTTCTTAAGCTTTATACTAATAATAATATTCTTCTTTAAATACTTTAATAAGTGATTGTTTATATACTTAAGTGTCTTTAAGTATAGCTATTTTTTTATATAATAAACACTAATAAAGCGCATTAAGTATTGCTTATTATATAAGTTATTAATACTTTTATATAGTAAGTATTTATTACGGATAGTAATAAACAGATAATTGTACTTAAGAAGCTAAAGAAACTAGTAATAATAGCTAATAAAGCTCTAGAATAGAAACATATGTTTAAGTTTAAAAGGAAGAATTATAAAAAAGCATAAGATATATTAGCATAAGCTAAAACGTAAACTAAAAAGTAAGAATAGAAATATAAAACTATACTAACTAATTAGAAATAGTAACCCACGTGATTAGGTGAGGGCTTAGTAAATAGAAATAAAATAAAATAATAAAATCTCTAATACCTTTAATAGTTTCTAGTAGTATCTAATATACTACTAACAGATATATAATATACGTATAGAGAATCTACTATAAGTATAAGACATTAGATAGTTTATAATTATTTTTAATTCTTTATAGTTACTCTAAAATTAAAATTCACACCTTAAGTAACATAGTTTAATATTATTCTGTTAAATCTTAACTTATTATATTATTTTCTTTTTACTTTTTACTAAGTTAACTAACTTCTACTAAGTCTAATAAGCTATCTAATCTAGAAGTAAGAAAACTACTAAGTATTATATAAGTAATTAAATAACTTATTACTAGTATAATTTATATTAGTAAGTTAGTAACTTATAATATTATAACTACCACCTCAAAAAAGTAAAAAGAACCGTTAAATAAGATTCTAATAACTAATTATTAAAAGTTTATAATAACTTATTACAAGGACGAACAAGAACTTTACTTATTAAAAAAAAGTAATAGTAAAAAAGAAGTTATAGTAGGATCTTTATCCACAACTAGAAGTACATCCAGAGAAATAAAAAGTATATAATAAGTTATTTAGAAATAGAGAACAGCTATTATAAAGTTATATAATACTTTAGTAAATTTATAATAATAAATTAAAACTAAATAATAAGCTATAGTAGTCTAGAAAGGGGGAATAGTAAAGATATAATCTTTTAAAAAGTTTAATAGTAATTAAAATAAACTTAAAACTTTCATAGCAGTAATAAACTTCTATTATTAGTTTAATTAGAAGTTATTCCTAACTAATTAAGATTAGATTCTGGATGTTGGTATAAATATAATAGATAGAACTATATAATAGTTTAAACTACTAATAAGAAATTATCTTACTAATAGAGACTTTAACTTAAGAGCGGCAGGGTTAGCTAATTATAATAATAATATATAATAAGCTTTTAAGAACTATAAGCACTTTAAGCAGGAAATAATTATTATTTTTAAAAAAATTAATAAAGAAACTAAAGTAATCTAAAAGCTCTAATGGCTTAAGTAATGGATATTAGTAGCTAATTATACTACAGAATTTAAGTAAATCCAATCATAACTTAATTAGACAAACTAACTATTAGTTATAATATACTATAAAAAACTAAAAAACAGAATTAAAGATAAAATCTCTAGAGAAAAACGGCTAAGTATATTATTAGAAATTATTAAATAAGTAATAACTATTAATAACTGGTAGTATTAACAGGAATAGGAAAAAAAGACATAAGGAAAACTAATAACCTATATACCTAAAAAAAACAAAAAAATAACTAAACCTATAATAAAATAAATATTAACGTTAAGTAAGTATGTATTAGAAAAGAGTAAGGAAAGTAAATTAAAAAATAAATAAAACGCTACATATAAAAAGCCTACTTAAAATATAGAAAACAAAAATACTTTATTAAAGATTATAGATAATAATAATTAAATGTTAAAAAAGCTTACGTTTAGACTAGAGCGCCTAAAGAAATTAAAATTACTATAATCTAAATAAAATAAGTAAAGAACACTATAATAAAAGAAATAATTATAAAAAGAATTTAGAGAGAATAATACTAGATATGTGGAAACTATATATATTTTAGATAAAAATATAAGGTTTCGTATTAATAAGTTAAGGATTACTTAATAGAATAACCTAATAAAATAATTACTATAATATAAAAAGCAGCAGTTTGATAACACAACGCAGAAACTAAGAAGAAAATATAAAGATTCTATAAAATCATAAAGCAGGAAGGCGGACCATTCTATAAGAAAAATCAAAAATTCTAATAAAAAAAGAATTAAGAAATAATAAAAGGTAAGGAATTTATATCTATAATAATTATATAGTATATATACTAGGGATATTATTAAATATATAAATTAAAATACTACTAAGAAGAGCACTGTATTATTAAATACTAGGAAATTATTTTAAGAGATAGGATATATAAATACTAACAAGTGCTATAATTAGCAGAAAATAAATAGTATAAAAAACTAAATAAACAAAAACTAGCCTTATAGATAAATAAAATCTATTAATAAATATTTATACTAATTATAAATAATATAACATACTATCATCCCGTCAGACACCTAGAACTAGGATAGGATTAAAAAAAAAAGGATAAAAAAAGCCTTTTACTAATATTATAGGTATAGGATAAAGATACTGTAAATAAATTAATAAAAAAGAAATACTAGATATATATAGTCTTTAACTATATAAGAAAAGACTATAAATAGAATAAACACACTATACGTGTTAAAGGACTAAGGATAAGGAAAGTATTATAATAACTAGTAAATAAAAAGAAATTTAACCTATAGCAGAAATTAGTTTACATAGATTTAAAAAATAAACTACAGGATCCAAATTCGGATGAATATAAATAACTATTATAAAATAAGTGCTAGATAGGATACTAATAATACTAAACTAAATACTATTAAAAAAGAATAGTTAGCTACAGACTCACACAAAAAACTCACATATTAAGAATATTTCTTAAGATGGAAATGTAAGGATTATAGAGAATAAACTAAAAATATATATAAAATACTTAATAAGAAAGCATGTATACTCTAGAGATGCTTAATCTATAAACTTTAAAATAAAATACTAAAAAAACAACTACCACTTAGGAGTTAGACATAAATAAAAAACTAAAAAACTAATAGACTATAACTAAGCTACTAAAGAGCTAAAAAATAGTTAAAGAGAATATATTAATTATATACATATAACTAAACTAAAGAAAACACAAAAACAAGCTATATGTAGACGTATATATTAATAGTAACTAAATACTAGCACTTATAAACAATAAAGCTAGTAAAATACTTATATTAACTAAGTAGATATAAAAATACTAGATATTAACTAAAGTTTTAAATAAACATGTGTAAGTAAGACGTATAGATAATAATCTAATAGCATTTAAAAAAAGCCTAATTAATTTTAAAATATAGAATATAACTATTAGAGTAGCAGGTTACACAGATAACTGTCACATTAAAATTATAAATTTAGATAGTAAAAATTTTATCTTAGGATAGAATTAGCTAGTATAATAGAATCTAATAATTAATTAGAAAATAAAGTCTATAGGAACTAGAAGGGACTACTATAAATAAATAAAAACTATAATATAAATAAAGAAAATAATACTTCATGACACCACGTTTATTATGCTAAATGAATATTAAGAGAAGTTTAGAGAATAGTTCTTTAAAAAAGCTAAAGACTAGTTACTAAAATACTAGAACTAGGACCATAAAATCACGCTTAAAGAAGAAATAGATTTAAAACTAGAATTATTATATCAAGTACCCATACACCAACAGGAAGAATTACGGAAATTCTTGTAAAAAAATTAATAAAAGAGGTATATATAAACTAGTTAAAGTAAGATAACATCACAAATACTCTTTATACTAAAAAAGAATAGAAAATTAAGGTTATGTATTAATTATAGATATCTTAATAAAGCTATAGTCAAGAATTATTACTCTATACTATTAATATTAGAACTTATAGATAAACTTAGAGAAGTAAAATAGTTTAGTCTTTTTAATATTAAGAATAAATATTATCAGATATAAATAGCTAAAGAACATGAATAGATAACGGTATTTAAAATAAGATATAGACTATTTAAATACTTAGTTATACTAATAGAACTCACTAACACACTAGTAACATTCTAGATAATTATTAACTATATACTAAGAAAATACCTAGACGTATTTATAATAGTATACTTTAATAATATGCTTATATACATAAATAGATTACTAGAAGAATATATTAAGTATATTAAGAAAGTACTATAAAAGCTTAAGGAACACAGGCTATATATTTAGACAGAGAAATATATATTCTATAAAACTAAAGTTAAATTCTTAAAATACTTAGTATCCTAAGACGGAATAGCAGTTGACTTAGATAAAGCTAAAAATATTCTATCTTAGCTAACACTAATAAACATAAAAGAAGTTTATTCTTTTTTTAGATTTATAGGTTTCTATAGATAGTTTATTAAGAACTACTCTAAAATTACAGCACTCTTAATAGAATTGCTTAAAAAGGATTAATAATTTAAGTAAAAACAACACAAGAAAGACGCTTTTATAATATTAAAAGAAATATTCTAATAACCACTAATATTAAAGATATTTAACTTATGACTTTAAATGGAGATATATGCGGATGCATTAGACAGAGCTATAAAAACTATCTTATTATAAATATAAAATAATAAATATAAATATCTAATAGACTTTCTATCTTATAAACTTATAACTACTAAGTTAAATTATGATATTTATAATAAAAAATTATTAGTAATAGTTTAAGCATTTGAAAAATAGAGATATTACTTAGAAGAAACTAAATACCAAATTATTATATATTCAGACCACAAAAATCTGACGGCATTCATAATAATAAAGAAATTAAATTAATAATAAGTTAGATAATAGGAACTAGTTTCTATATTTAACTTTTAAATACTTTATAAGTTAGGAAAAGAAAATATAGTGGCTAACACACTCAGTTAATAAACAGACTATATAAGAGATATACTAGAAATTTATAATATAATACTAAAGTAAAAACTAGACAGATTCTTAGGAAACTTATAAATAGATATTAAGACAGTAGTTATTATCAAAAACACCTAAGAAAAATAAATAAAGAAATTTAATAATAGATAACTATATTAAAATCTAGACTAGAGAATAATTTATATACTAGATATATTATAAACTAAGCTTATTAAAAATTAACACTCAGCTAAAATGCACGGATATTAAGGAATTAAAAAAACTATAGAACAGATCAACAGACATTTCTGGATTCCTAGAATATAAAAAAAAGTCAGAAATATTCTTTTAGAATGTATTAAGTATAAAAAGAATAAAGTATTAAGATATAAGAAATATAGACTTATATAACTAATTCCTTTACTAGACTTACTATAGGAATTAGTTATAATAGACTTTATTACAGAAATACCAATAATAACCACCTTTAGAGATTAATGGTATGATATGATACTAGTTATAGTAAACTAACTTATAAAATACACATATTTTAAACTAACGCATATAGAGATTAAAGTAGATAAATTAGTAATTATACTTATTAAATTACTAATAGCATGACATAGATTGCTATAAGAATTTATTATAAATAAAGATAAATTATTTATATTAATATTCTAAAAAATGTTTATAGAAAAGCTAAGGGCTAAACACCGCCTCTTAATAGTATTTTATTTATAAATAAATAGATAAATAGAATAGATAAATTATTATAAGTTACTAACTTACTAATATAAATTATACTAGTAATAAGCTGTTTAATTATTTATATAACACTTAGTAGTTTTCTTACTTCTAGATTAGATAGCTTATTAGACTTAGTAAAAGTTAGTTAACTTAGTAAAGAGTAAGAAGAAAGTAATATAATAAGTTAAGATTTAACAAGATAGTATTAAACTATATTACTTAAGATATAAATCTTAATTTTAGAGTAACTATAAAGAATTAAAAGTAATTATAAACTGTCTGATGCCTTATACTTATAGTAGATCCTCCGTGTATATATTATATATTTATTAGTAGTATATTAGATACTACTAGAGACTATTAGAGTTACTAGAGATTCTATTATTTTACTCTATCTTTATTTACTAAGTCTTATCTTAGTTCTGTAAGTTACTGTTTCTAATTTGTTAATATAATTTTATATTTTTATTCTTACTTCTTAGCTTGTGCCTTAGCCTATGCTAATATATCCTATATTTATTTATAATTCTTTCTTTTAAGCCTAAATATATATTTCTATTTTAGAGCTTTATTAGCTATTATTACTAATTTCTTTAGTTTCTTAAATATAGTTACTTTCTTATTACTATCCGTAACACTATCCCTCTCTTTTAAGTCTTTGTTTTAGAAGATAGTTTCTCTCTTTTATAAGTAATATAAAGGTAGCAGGTTTTTTACTTAGTGTTTTAAATTATAAAACCCTTAACTTTCTTTCTTTCCTGCTTAGGCTTTTAATAATAACATGTTTTAAGTTATCTCTAATACGTGCTTACTGCTTAGCTTCTTAGATTTATAATAAACTCTATTATATACTAACACCCTACTTAAACTGTTTCTGCTGAGGTGATAACTGCCTTATAAATTTAAACTCTAGCTATTATTCTACTTATATTAATTATAATATAAAGTATAATCTAATTATTTTATAACTAGAATAAAATTATTTTAATTATAACAAGAAAAAACTCCGTCGCTAGCTTAATTCTTTTAAGGATTAATATTTTAAGCTTTATGCTTAAGAGTTACAGCTTTATTATAAGCTTATAAAAGTAAATTCTAAAGAAAAAGAAATATTTAACTAAGAGATAGCCTTAATCTATAAGGTTTAAACTTTTAAAGAGATAGAAGTTTATTCTTAGGATTAAAAAACTTATATATTATAACCTGTAATGCTAGCTTCTTTCTAACCTGCTTTATTTTTTCTTTTCTTTAGCCTAAATTAAAACACGCTATAGTCGTTCTTTCTGTAGAATATAGTTCTTATTAGTTTATTTAATAGTACTAGTTAATTAGCTCTGAATTATTTCTTAGGTTTCTAATTAACTCCTATGTATTATCTTTAGGTCTGTAATTTTTTTATTTAACTAAATACTTCTACTAACACCTAAACTACTAGTAGTCTAAAATTTATTAAACTTTATACTTAGTAGTATCTTCTTTAAATTTAAGTTTTATCTATAGTTTAGCATTCAGTAGTGCTGGTTCTAATTTTAAAATATAAAAAACTAAGTAAATCCTTATATCTTTAAGTAGTTATAGTTTATAATTTACAGGTTCTATTTATCTCTTAACTTTAAATAGTCCTAATTTAACGTGATCTAGTTTTTTTAATGGTTGTTTTATTTCTAAATTTTTTTATAATAAGAAAACTTTATCTTTCTCTTTAAAAATTAGTTTCTTAATTTTAGATTTATTCTTCTATTATTTACTGAGGTCTCCTTTCTAAGTAATCTTTCTTACTATTTCTTAATAAAGTTATTATAATTTATTAATCTTTATTCTTACTAATTTTAATATCTTATCTAGTTTTTATAATTCTTGATAAGCTGTAGGCTTATAATTATAGTTTATAAAAAATAGGGATTTTCTTGTAGTTAATAATTTTACAGAGTTATATATAAACTTAGCTATTAGTAATAAGTTAATCTAATTATCTTATTACTTATTAACGTATATTTATAGATACTATTCTAGTGTCTGATTTATCTGTTCTATTTATCTATCCGTTTATAAATAAAATGCTATTAAAAGGCGGTGTTTAGTCCCTAGCTTTTTTATAAACGTTTTTTAGAATATTAATATAAATAATTTGTCTCTATCCGTGATGAATTCTTATAGCAATCTATATTATACTATTAGTAGTTTAATAAGTATAATTACTAATTTATCTACTTTAATCTCTATATACGTTAGTTTAAAGTATGCGTATTTTATAAGTTAGTCTATTATAACTAGTATCATATTATACTATTAATCTCTAAAGGTAGTTATTATTAGTATTCCCGTAATAAAGTCTATTATAACTAATTTCTATAGTAGGTTTAGTGAAGGAATTAGTTACATAAGTCCGTATTCCTTATATTTTAATACCTTATTCTTTTTATACTTAATATATTCTGAAAGAATATCTCTGATCTTTTTCTATATTTTAGGAATCTAGAAATATCTGTTAATCTATTCTATAGTTTTTTTAATTCCTTAATATCCGTGCATTTTAGCTGAGTGTTAATCTTTAATAAGCTTAGTTTATAATATATTTAGTACATAAATTATTCTCTAGTCTAGATTCTAATATAGTTATCTATTATTAAATTTCCTTATTTATTTTTTCTAGGTGTTTTTGATAATGACTACTGTCTTAATATCTATTTATAAGCTTTCTAAAGATCCATCTAGTCTTTACCTTAGTATTATATTATAAATTTTCGGTATATCTTTTATATAGTCTGCTTATTAACTAAGTGTGTTAACCACTATATTTTCTTTTCCTAACTTATAAAGTATTTAAAAGTTAAATATAGAAACTAGTTTCTATTATTTAACTTATTATTAATTTAACTTCTTCATTATTATGAATGCCGTCAGATTTTTGTGGTCTAAATATATAATAATTTAGTATTTAGTTTCTTCTAAGTAATGTCTCCATTTTTTAAATGCTTAAACTATTACTAATAATTTTTTATTATAAATATTATAATTTAACTTAGCAGTTATAAGTTTATGAGATAGAAAATTTACTAGATATTTATACTTATTATTTTATATTTATAGTAGGATGGCTTTTATAGTTCTATCTAATACATCCATATATATCTCCATTTAAAGTCATAAGTTAAATATCTTTAATATTAGTAGTTATTAGAATATTTTTTTTAATATTATAAAAGCGTCTTCCTTGCGTTGTTCTTACTTAAATTATTAATTCTTTTTAAGTAATTCTATTAAAAATACTATAATTTTAGAATAGTCCTTAATAAATTATCTATAAAAACTTATAAATCCGAGAAAAGAATAAACTTCTTTTGTGTTTATTAGTATTAGTTAAGATAGAATATTTTTAGCTTTATCTAGGTTAACTACTATTCTATTTTAGGATATTAAGTATTTTAAGAATTTAACTTTAGTCCTATAGAACATATATTTCTCTGTTTAAATATATAACTTATATTTCTTAAGCTTTTATAATATCTTTTTAGTATACTTAATATGTTTTTTTAGCATTCCATTTGTGTATACAAGCACGTTATTAAGATATACTATTATAAATACGTCTAGGTATTTCCTTAGTATATAGTTAATAATTATCTAGAATATTACTAGTACGTTAGTAAGTCCTATTAATATAACTAAATATTTAAATAGTCTATATTTTGTTTTAAATATTATTATCCATTCATGTTTATTAGGAAAAAAATTCGTGGCTAAGAATTTTATATTCATGCTATTCTAGTATTTCCGGTATTTTCAAGTATTTAGTAGTATTTAGCTGCTAAACGTGACTCCTCTTATAACTCTACTATAAAGTGCAGCTAATTATAACTTTATTTAAGTATTTAATGGTATTTAGCTACTAAACGTGACTTCTTTTATAACTCTTCTACTAGAAAGTACAGCTAATTACGACTTTAACTATAAGTATACAGCAAGATGCTATAAAATGCTATTAAATACTATAATATACTATACTCTCCTTCTAAATTCTATATTATTTTACTTGTATAATAGTCTAGTTTTTGCTTATCTACTTTCTAAAATTTATTACTAATATCTATGGGCGCTATAAGCCTGTAAAGTTACTATTTTCTATTTATACATGCTAAGTTTCTTTGTACATGAAGAGCTAAACTTAGTTTTCTATTTAGCTTTAATAGAATTTTCTTTTCTTTATTCTCTTTCCTTTATATATTTATATTAAGCTAATATTTAGGTCTATTAAGCTCTTTACTAATCTATTTACTAACGTGTATCTAGACTTATATTAAGCTGTTTCTAGAGCTCTGTATTAAGCTATCTCTAAAACTCTATACTAAGCTACCTCTAGAGCTCTATACTAAGCTATTTTTAAAGCTATATACTAAGCTACTTCTAGAGCTATATAATAAGCTGTCTTTAGAGCTATATATTAAGCTATTTTTAGAGCTATATATTAAGCTACCTCTAGAGCTCTATACAGAGCTCTAGATATAATATAAAAGCCAATTTCAATTCAGTATAGAAGCTAATTTCAATTTAGTATAAAAGCTAATTTCAATTTAGTATAGAAGCTAATTTTAATTTAGTATAAAAGCTAATTTCAATTTAGTATAGGAGCTAATTCTAATTTAATATAAAAAAAAAAAAAGTAAATAAAGCTTATATAGTATTTTATTATTTTATATAGTAAATTAGTAGTAGCTAGTAATTTAAAACTATAGTTTAAAATATACGTACTACGTATAAAAAGTAAACTAGATATAAGATATATAAATATACTTAGCGTTAAATTTATAAAATACGCGCAATAGATAAATCATATAAATATTACAAATAATAATAAAAGCTTTAGAGAATATAATCACGTATTTTATAGTATTTTATAAAATAGTGTTACGTTTAGCGGCTTAATACTGCTTTAAAGTTAAAACTATAAGCTATAAAATAAGATACGTAAAATACATAAATAGCAGCTAACTACTACTAAGTATTATAAAAATACTACTAATTTTTTTCCTAACGTTCTTTAGCTATTTATATCTAATAATATTTATTCTTAATATTAAAGAGACTAAACTATTTTGCTTCTCTAAATTTATTTATAAGTTCTAATATTAGTAGTATTAGATAATAATTCTTAACTATAGTTTTATTAAGGTATCTGTAATTAATACATAACCTTAATTTTCTATTTTTTTTTAGTATAAAAAGTATTAGTGATGTTATTTTACTTTAACTAGTTTATATATACCTCTTTTATTAATTTTCTTACAAGAATTTCCGTAATTCTTCCTGTTAATGTATGGGTACTTGATATAATAGTTCTAGTTTTAAATCTATTCTTTCTTTAAGCGTGATTTTATAGTCCTAGTTCTAGTATTCTAGTAATTAGTCTTTAGTTTTTTTAAAGAATTATTTTCTAAACTTCTCTTAATATTCATTTGGCATAATAAACGTGGTGTCGTAAAATATTATTTTCTTTATTTATATTATAGTCTTTATTTATTTATAGTAGTCCGTCCTGGTTTCTATAGACTTTATTTTCTAATTAATTATTAAATTCTATTATACTAGCTAATTTTATCCTAAGATAAAATCTTTACTATCTAGATTTATAATTTTAATATAATAGTTATCTGTGTAACCTGCTGCTCTAATAGTTACATTTTATATTTTAAAATTAATTAAACTTTTTCTAAATACTATTAGACTATTATCTATGCGTTTTACTTATATAGGTTTGTTTAAAACTCTAGTTAGTATTTAATATCTCTATACTTATTTATTTAATATAAGTATCTTGCTAGCTTTATTATTTATAAGTACTAGTATTTAGTTACTATTAATACATACGTTTATATATAGCTTATTTTCGTGTTTTCTTTAGTTTAGTTATATATATATAATTAATATGTCCTCTTTAACTATTTTTTTGTTCTCTAGTAACTTAGTTATAGTTTACTAGTTTTCTAGTTTTTTATTTATATCTGACTCTTAAGTGGTAGTTGTTTTTTTAGTGTTTTATTTTAAGGTCTATAGATTAGATATCTCTAAAGTATATATACTTTCTTATTAAGTATTTTATATATATTCTTAGCTTATTCTCCATAATCCTTACATTTCCATCCTAAGAAATATTCTTGATATGTGAGTTTTTTATGTGAGTCCGTAGCTAACTATTTTTTTTAATAGTATTTAGTTTAGTGTTATTAACATCCTATCTAGTACTTATCTTATAATAGTTATTTATAGTTATTTATATTCATCTAAGTTTAGGTTCTGTAATTTATTTTTTAAATCCATATATACTAATTCTTACTATAAGTTAAATTCTTTTTTATTAGCTAGTTACTATAATACTTTCCTTATCCTTAGTCCTTTAATATATATAGTGTATTTATTCTATTTATAGTCCTTTCTTTTATAAGTAAAGGCTATATATATCTAGTATTTTTTTTTATTAATTTATTTATAGCATCTTTATCCTGTACCTATAACATTAGTAAAGGGCTTTTTTTATTCTTTTTTTTCTAATTCTATTCTAGTTTTAAGTATCTGACAGGGTGATAGTATGTTACATTATTTATAACTAGTATAAATATTTATTAATAAATTTTATTTATCTATAAGACTAGTTCTTATTTACTTAGTTTTTTATATTATTTATTTCCTGCTAACTATAGTACTTATTAGTATTTATATATTTTATCTCTTAAAATAACTTTCTAGTATTTAGTAATATAGTACTTCTCTTAATAGTATTTTAATTTATATATCCAATAGTATCCTTAGTGTACGTGTTGTATAATTATTATAGACATAAGTTTCTTACTTTCTATTATCTCTTAATTTTTTTTTTATTAGAATTTTTGATTTTCCTTATAGAATAGTCTACTTCCCTATTTTATAATCTTATAGAATTTTTATATTTCCTTTTTAGTTTCTGCATTATATTGTTGAACTACTGCTTTTTATATTATAATAATTATATTATTAAATTATTCTACTAGGTAATTCTTAACTTATTAATATAGAACTTTATATTTTTATCTAAGATACATATGGTTTCCATATATCCAGTATTATTCTCTCTAAATTCTTTTTATAATTATTTCTTTTATTATAGTATTCTTTACTTGTTTTATTTAAATTATAGTAATTTTAATTTCCTTAGGCGCCCTAGTCTGGACGTAAGCTTTTTTAATATCTAATTATTATTATCTATAATCTTTAATAAAGTGTTTCTGTTTTTTATATTCTAAGCAGGCTTTTTATGTGTAGTGTTTTATTTATTTTTTAATTTACTTTTCTTACTCTTTTCTAATACATACTTACTTAACGTTAATATTTATTTTATTATAAATTTAATTATTTTTTCTATTTCTTTTAGGTATATGAGTTACTAGTCTTTCTTATATTCTTTTTTTCTACTTCTATTAGTACTACTAGTTATTAATAGTTATTATTTATTTAATAATTTCTAACAGTATACTTAGCTGTTTTCTTTTAGAAATTTTATCTTTAATTCTATTTTTTAGTTCTTTATAATATATTATAACTAATAGTTAGTCTATCTAGTTAAGTTATGATTAGATTTATTTAAATTCTGTAGTATAATTAGCTACTAATATCTATTACTTAAGCTATTAAAACTTTTAGATTACTTTAGTTTTTTTATTAATTTTTCTAAAGATAATAATTATTTCCTGTTTAAAGCACTTATAGTTTTTAAAAGCTTATTATATATTACTATTATAATTAGCTAACCCTACCGCTCCTAAGTTAAAATTTCTATTAATAAGATAATTTCTTACTAGTAGTTTAAACTATTATATAGCTTTACTTATTATGTTTATACCAGCCGCTAGAATCTAATCCTAATTAGTTAGAAATAACTTCTAATTAAACTAATAGTAGAGATTTATTATTATTATAAAAGTCTTAAGTTTGTTTTAATTACTATTAAACTTTTTAAAAGATTATATTTTTACTATTCCTCCTTTCTAGACTGCTATAGCTTATTATTTAGTTTTAACTTATTATTATAAGTTTACTAAAGTATTTTATAACTTTATAATAGCTACTTTTTATTCCTAGATAATTTATTATATACTCTTTATTTCTTTGGATATATTTCTAGTTATGGATAAAGATCTTACCATGACTTCTTCTTTACTACTACTTTTTTCTAATAAGTAAAGTTCTTATTTGTCTTTATAGTAGATTATTATAGATATTTAATAATTAGTTTATTAGAACTCTATTTAATAGTCCTTTCTACTCTTTTAAGATAGTAATTATAATATTATAAGTTACTAACTTACTAACGTAAATTATACTAGTAATAAGCTATTTAATTACTTATATAATACTTAATAGTTCTCTTACTTCTAGATCGGATAGCTTATTAAACTTAGTAGAAGTTAATTAACTTAGTAAAAAGTAAAAAGAAAGTAATATAATAAGTTATGATTTAACAGAATAGTATTAAACTATATTACTTAAAGTATAAATCTTTATTTTAGAGTAATTATAAAGAATTAAAAGTAATTATAAACTATTTAATGCCTTATACTTATAGTAGATCCTCCGTGCGTATATTATATATTTATTAGTAGTATATTAAATACTACTAAAGACTACTAAAGCTATTAGAGATTTTATTATTTTATTTTATCTTTATTTACTAAGCTTTATCTTAGTTCTGTAAGTTACTATTTCTAATTTACTAATATAATTTTATATTTTTATTCTTATTTCTTAGCTTGTGCCTTAGCTTATACTAATATATTCTATATCTACTTATAATTCTTCCTTTTAAGCTTAAATATATGTTTCTATTTTAGAGCTTTGTTAGTTATTATTGCTAATTTCTTTAGTTTCTTAAATATAGTTACTTTTTTATTACTATCCGTAACACAAATCAGATACTAAAATAATATCTATAAATATACGTTAATAAGTAATAAGATAATTAGATTAACTTACTACTAATAACTAAGTTTATATACAACTCTGTAAAGTCATTAACTATAGGAAAATTACTATTTTTTATGAACTATAGTTATAAGCCTATAGCTTATTAAGAACTATAAAAACTAAACAAGATATCAGAATTAGCAAGAATAAAGGTTAATGAATTATAATAACTTTATTAAGAAATAGTAGGAAAGATTATTTAGAAAGGAGACCTTAGTAAATAACAGGAAAATAAATCTAAAGTTAAGAAACTAATCTTTAGGGAAGAGAATAAAATTTTTCTACTATAAAAAAATTTAGAAATAAAATAACTATCAAAAAATTTAGAAATAAAATAACTATCAAAAAAACTGGATCACGTTAAATTGGGACTATTTAAGGTTAAAAGATAAATAGAATCTATAAATTATAAACTATAACTACTTAAGGATATAAGAATTTACCTAGTTTTTTATATTTCAAAATTAGAACCAGCACTACTGAATGCTAAACTATAGATAAGACTTAAACTTAAAGAAGATACTACTAAGTATAAAGTCTAATGAATTTTAGACTACCAGCAGTTCAGGCGTTAGTGGAAGTATTTAGTTAGATAAAAAGATTACAAACCTAAAGATAATACATAAAAGCTAATTAGGAACCTGAGAAATAGTTTAAAGCTAATTAACTAGTACTATTAAATAAACTAATAAGGGCTATATCCTACAGAAAGGACGACTACAGCGCGTTCTAATTCAAACCAAAGGAGAGAAAAAGCAAAGCAGGTTAAGAAGAAGCCAGTATTACGAATTATAGTGTGCGAGTTTCTTAATCCCAAGAACAAGCTTCTACCTCCTTAAAAGCTTAAACCTTATAGATTGAGGCCATCTCTCGATTAAACATTTTTTTCTCTTTGGAATCCACTTTTGTAAGCTTATGATAAAGCTGTAATTCACAAGCACGAAGCTTAGAACGCTGGTCTTCAAGAGAATCAAGCTAACAACAAAGTTTTTCCTTATTATAATCAAGACAATCCTATTCTGGCTGCGAGATAATTAAATCGCACTTTACATTACGATCAGCACAAGCAGAACAACGCCCAGAACTCAAATTCATAAGGCAATTATCGCCTTAACGGGAACAGTTCAAGCAAGGTGTCAGCATGTAACGGGGTTCGTTACGGATCTGAGAAGCTAGGCGGCAAGCACGTATTAGAGACGACTCAGGACGTGTCATCATTGGGAACCTAGGCAGGAAAGAAAGGAAGTTGAGGGTCTTACAGTCTGGAACACAGGGCAGAAGACCTACTACCTTTATACTATTTATGGAAGGGAGAAACTATCTTCCGAGATGAAGACTTGGAAGAGGGGGATAATGTTACGGACAGTAACAAACAGGCAACTGTACTCGAGGAGCTGAAGGAACTGGCGACGACAGCCAATGAAGCTCTAGAATGGAAACGTATGTTTGAGCTTGAAAGGAAGAATTGCAAGAGGGCACGGGACGCATTAGCACAGGCCAAGGCGCGAGCCAAGAAGCGAGGACAGAGATATGGAACCATGCCAACTGATTGGGAACAGTAACCCACGTGATCAGGCGAGGGCTTGGCAGACAGAGGCGGGGCGAGGTGACAGAACCTCTGGCACTCTGGCAGCCTCTAGCAGTATCCAACATACTGCCAACAGGTATATAATGTACGCACGGAGGATCTACTATAAGTATGAGGCGTCGGACGGTTCACGATTACTTTTGATTCTTCGTAGTTACTCTAAAATTGAGATTCACACCTCAAGTGACATAGTTCAATACTATCCTGTTGAACCTCAACTTACCGTATCACTTTCTTCTTACCCTCTACTGAGTCAACCAACTTCCACTAAGTCTAACGAGCTATCCGATCCGGAAGCGAGGGAACTGCTGAGTGTTACATAAGCAGTTGGACGGCTTGTTGCCAGTATAATTTACGTTAGTAAGTTAGCAACTTGTAACAGTATTGGCTTTCGTCTAGCTGGTTTCTGTGGTGTTCACACACCAGATTTGATACAGGCTTGTACGGTAGATTTGGCTAAGCCATATTTACAAGCAATTGCTTGTTTGCTATAACCCTAATTGTAAAAAGCTGTTAAAATCTTTGTCCACGTTGGCGATTTGGGTCCCAATAGGATTTTCGATTCTTATGCTTTCCAGGCATTTTGTGTGTGTGGGAATTTGGTGAATTGGGCGTTCAATGGACGCGTCAGATTGTTGTGGCCCCGTATTCGACCGGGGTGGGGGGGCGCAGCCCGCACAGGAGTCCCCCTTGTAGGCGTTCTTAGCGGGAAATCTTCTGTGGGGCGGCGGATTCAAGGAATAAGTCATACCCAATTAAACCGCCGTCGGAACGAGCTGATCAGCGCGTCCACGGCCGGCTCAGGTGCTAGGAGAATTAGATCAAAAAGGTGTTTTTAGCCTCTTTGTCCATTTCTGAAGACATTCTCTTGCTTGTCTAAATTTTCGAGTGGTTTCTGTTTGTCTAGATCTGTGTTATCCTTGTGCTTCTGGTTATCGCATTGAAGTCTTCGAAATCGACAGTGATTGCGCCACACTCATGTTCGTCGTTTTGGAACTGTAAGACAGAGCAGACTGCAGCATGAAACGATTTCATCGAAAGACAAGAGCTGGGTGTAATCAGTGTAAGAGGCGGCGAGTTAAGGTCAGAATCCAGTTCCCCTTTCCCGTGTTGATCATGATCACAAGTGACTGATTCAATGCATTCTAGTGTGATGAGACAAAGCCCTCATGTGCTAATTGCGTTCGGAATCATCTTCAATGCAGCCTCGAATTTCTTACTCCCATAAAACCCGAGAATCAATATCCAAAACCTCGAGCCAAGCCAATCACACTACAAATCCATTCAACAGTCTCTCCCCCAAGAACCGATATTGGTCTTGCAACCTTCTCACTGGACCCGAAGAACCTGGAACTCTTGCATCACTACACATCAGTAACATGTCTGACCCTCGGAACAGTAAGAAATATGCACGTCTGGCAAGTCGAAATTCCACGGCTAGCGCTCTGCCATGAATTCCTCATGCACGGTCTGCTCGCTATATCAGCATTGCATCTATCAACCTTACAAACAGCCCGCAATTCAGAGCTCATTCGACGCGCAACAATGGCTGAACACATGGCGCTACCGTCTTTTAGGCAATATGTGTCCGCCAATGAAGCCGAGAAAATTCATGCGGTGTTTGCGTTTGCCGGATATCTGGTTCCATATCTTCTCTCTCTGTCGGGATGGTTAGACGCACCAATGGGCAGAATCCCAAGTCTTGACGACTATCGACCGCATTGGTTCCATGTCCTGAGAGGATTGGTGAGCCTGTGTGGCCGAAGTTGGTTTGAACTAGCCAAAGGCCCGTTTAGTCCGCTGCTTGTTCGCTCCGTTGCGCCTGTCGATTGCAACAAAAATCCTGATGATGCGCATCTAGTCAAAATCTATCGGCTACTACAGCGGTCGACATTGTCTAATCCTGCGAATGGAAAAACATTGGCAGTGTGTAGAACAGCCCTGGATGAGCTGCGCAGAGTAGCTGCACTGCCGTACTCACCATGCAAGACTTTGGAGGTCACCGCAGTGGTGTATATCTGGCCAGGATCGATATCGCAGCAATTTCTGCAGCTGATGCATCAGCGCAGACCAGAAGCATTGGTAATCTTGGCGCACTATTGTGTGCTGCTGAAAAAGGTTGATTCATGCTGGTATCTAAAAGGGGTTGGAAACGATTTGCTGGCCGCAATCGAACACGAATTAGGTGATGAATGGAGGCCATGGATTGCTTGGGCTTTAGCACAGCCGGTCCAGTGAGAACAAGCATGTATAATACTAGTGGCAATCCTTGATGTAGATGCCATTGTATGCCGCAAATGCCCCTGGCTTGAGTATGTCAGAGTACTGTACCTTAAAACGGATGGCATCGAAAGCCTTCAGAATCTTACCGTTGCCGTATTCGGTCTGCCCACCTAAGACCATATCCACTATAACCTTGACCTGAACTCCTTGTTAGCAACACTCTTTGCAAACTCATCGTAATGAACCCAGACCGGTGCAATAGTGCCATGCTCAATACTGTAAATAGCTCCAGAGAGTGAAATGATACGAGGTCAAGGTCGATCTACTATTTTACTTGCTTCCCTCCTCGCTCCCAGCGTGATCTGATTGGGTTAACTTGGTGGCAATTGTATCCGGATCCCGTGCAATTTTTTGACGGGAACTCTCAAGTAAAATGATCATTTAAGCATCCCAAAATAGGACTTCAAGACTAGGATGTAGGTCTGCGCCTCCTCCGACGTTAAATCCACTTCGTTCCAACGGCGTTTCCATTGGCTACAATATCTCATGGTTTACGATGAAACATAACCTTAGCCGGAGATGGCGACTCTTTTAAGAGCGCTAATGTCAACGGAAGTTGAAAATTGTTCTTATTATTTATACATTAGAAGATTAGCCCTCCTTAGAAAGTAGCATTCCAAAATCTTTTGGTCAACCTTGATTTGAAATTTACTCTTCGGCTCTCGATTAGTCATTCTCGATGAAGTGTAGCATAATCATCAACTTTGGCCTAATTGGTTTGGCTTGGGGCGGGAGAAATCGTTTGCTTCAAGCGACAAATTCCAATTGGAAGGTTGGCCGGATGGTTCAGACGGATAGTGGCCCGGTCTATGGCCATGCAGCTTCAACGGCCTCTCAAGTCTCTGAATACCTTGGAATCCCCTTTGCCCAACCGCCGATTGGAGACCTCAGGTTTGCACCTCCGCAACGATATTCTGGAAATGCTACCATCAATGGCACTACCTTTGTAAGTTCCCGTTTAGTGTGTCATAGTTGCAAGCTGACAACTGTAATTCAAGGTTTTTCTTGTCCAATCGCTTCAACTTATTCAAGCGCACTTCTACCCTCTCCAAATGTGGGATTGAACTTTTCTGCAGCTGGAGTTCAGATACTAGACGCTATCGCTCAAGTTAGAGATCGATTTATTGAAGATTGCCTAACGCTAATTATAAAGGGTCCGCGAGAGCTCGCAAGAAGCTTGGCTCTCGCGGCCCCCCACCAATAGCCCCGGTTATACGGGGGCCTCCCCCCCGGTCGCGATAGAGTACGCGATTATTCGTAAGTTATGCCGGCCTTGGCTCTGCCGTCATGAGGCTATCGTGAACTGACACCCCGGCTCGTACGGTAATACAGGCTCCACAATCGTCCGTACGCCTGTCCACCCCCCCTGTACGCTATCGCCTCAAACTGCAATGGACGCCCCTTTAGTCCCCTCAAATGATGCGATTGATAGGACGTCCCTCTCTGTCCCTGCCGGCGCTGTAGAGCTTTGTACGGCTCTTGATGTTGAGCTCTTTGCGCAGGGCGCACGTGCGCTCGCGCAGGCGCGCGACACCCGGCCCAAGAACACGAACAAGGCGTACAATCCCAAGCAGAAGGAGTGGCAGGAGTTCTGCGCTGAGAAGGGATTTGAAGACGGCAAGCTCGTGTACAAGAACAAGGTGATATAGTTCCTTAACGACTGCGTCCTGGACTGCGAGATTTAGGGCTCGTGATACAAGAGAGAGAGCCGTACGACCGTGAGCGGCGAACTAGTTCGATAGACGCTTGGGATCAGCGCCGTTAAGGGGTATATAGCGGCCATCGTTAACCTGTGGTCCTTCTAGAAGAGTAAAGGCATGAACGTGCATCTAACTCTGCGTGGAGAGGGCTTGAACGGCCTGCTGAGGGCTCGTACGCGTGGCGAGCACAAGCGGCGGCGGCTTGAATTCGCGGATAGAGCAGCAGGGACTCTACAGGATGGCTACAGCAAGGCGAAGATAATAGAGGCTATATGATTCTGCTGGCAGGGCTAGAGGAAGAAGCAGTGGAAACAGTTGACGGAGCCGTACATGCGCACCGCCGTGGACTTCCTGCTTGCTCACAACATGCTGCTACGGAGCGAGTCCCGCCTTGAGGCTGAGTTCCCAGATTTCTTTACGGTCCCGCTGCCGGACGAAGGCCCAATGTAACAGAATGCAGAGGATGGATGTAGGAACCACCGTGTGGTGGAATTGAGAGCTATCTAGGTGGTATATATACATCAAAGATGTGGCTTAGTCAGCTGAGTGCCAAGCAGGTAGCAGCAGGCAGCGACGCTCGGTAACACCCAACGCCCTATTACCCAATGATTATGATCATGGACAATGGTAAGACGAACTCGCTAGGGCGGCTTGAGTATGGAGCCGTTATAAGACACTAGAATCCTCTACTCTGTACTATGGCTCACATGGCCTTCTATCTCTTCTACTGCTGAAACGTTACTAGTAAGCTACTGTCTTACTTCCGTCAACGCGAGCTGTGGTACAACTTACACCTTATTAAAGGTAAGTATGTGGCCAAGAAGATGGCGTACGACACGCAGCTTGACTGGATTAATAAGATGTTTACTGAGGCGAATGTTACATCGCTAAAGAAGACTCACGCAGGCCGATCTTAAGGGGCTAAGCATACGGAGCTGAAAGGCCTCAATGAGGGCTAGATCCGCCGTGCTGGAAGGTGGAATAATGATGCCTTAATAAACTGCTATCTTACCCACCTCCCACGTAAGTTTATGCGAAGCATGGCCGGCTTTAGCCCGTCTGCCTAAGGCAGCTTCTACCTACCACGAGTGAAGGTGTGACCTCCACAATCGCTTGAGCAGGCCGTATGGCCCTTCGTTAATGAATTGCTGGCGTGGTTCAACTCATACGCGGACGGTAAGGATAGTAAGCGGGAGGGGGAAGAAGAAGAAGAAGAAGAGAAGGAGGCGACAGCAGACCGCCAGGACCTTATGGCTCAGGGCTTTCTTCGTTTACTATAGCAGCTTCGAATCATCCTCCTTTAGGATTTAGTAGCTATAAGGCAAGAGTTTCTAGCTCACCCAATCTGGGCTGATCCTATCTTTGCTTGAGACGACTACTTGGCGTTCGCGAAGGACGTTGAGCTCTCGCTGCTAGACGTTGAAGAGCCTAAAGAAGTGCAGATTAGAAAGACGCTGCCTGCTATTGCCGAACGGCTTAGCATCCTACACCAAGGCCTTGCTTAAGAGGTCAATGACTGGGGCACGGAAATGAGGGAGCAGCTCAACGGTATCGCGCTGAGGCTTAGAGACCTGCTGGAGGGCCGCATATCTCTAACTCTACATCTCACGCGCCATGTGACAACGGCGGTTTCTAGCTCTGCTACACCTGCTTCAGCAGCGACGGTAGCAAGGTCATTCCACTCAGCATTAGCCTCTCTCTCACCCTCATCGCTGTTGCTGTCGCCGTCACTATTACTATTACCACAGCAGCAGCAGCAGCAGCAGCAGCCGCCGCCACCACTGTATATACTCTCCCGCGCGGTCTCAACCGTCCCACAGCTGTGGAGGGAGTGGACGGTAGGTCTAGCAGGTGGCCCGTCTGTACAGGGGTTAGAGGATATGTATGGGCATCGCTGGCGTCAGAAACACAGCGAGCAGGTGTTGTATGGGCGGCGGAAGATTATCATTCAAGAGATCTGGAGACGGCAGGCTAGGGGTATCAACACGAGCACCGCAGTAGAGGAAGTAGAGCTCGTTCGGCAGCGCGGTCAATTGTCGCTCTATCAGCTGTACCAGGTCTTGAATCGACAGAAAAAATGCACTCTGTAGTTAATAGTAGCTATTGTAAAACATGAAATTTACGAAGCCTGAGTCTAAGAATGTCTGGAGAGCGCTCGTATTTTGCTTGCGATAGTGGAAAAAGTGGAAAATTTGGAGGTTTTATGGGTGGTAGGCTGGGTGGGTATACCAGTGGTTATCACGGAGGGTTGGTGTTCTCGCTTACAAATTTGCGAGATGCGCGAGATCTCGCTGCAAAAGCGTCCCCCATATAACTACTAATTACTTTTTAGTTAAGTTTAAGACTTTTTAAAACTTTAAATAAAATTAGCTAAATAGTATTTTATAAATGTTTTAAAGCTTTTTAAAATATACTATAATTAGTAATAAAATAATATATAATATAGTATTTTAATTACTATGTGTTTTAAAGTATATTAGCTTACTAATTAATTTTATAATACTTAGTATTTTTTTAATAAAAAACTGTTAACTTTTTTTATAGCTATTTATAAAATATAATTATAGCTAAAAGTATTTTTAATAATAAAAAAAGTTAAGCTAAAGTATAGTAAATAAATACTTAAAAAAAAATAAATAAGTATATAGTATAAAAGTAAATAGCTACTTTTAAAATAATATATATAATACTTTTTTTTATTAAACTAAAGATATAATTGAAGTATAGTATTTTATGAAACTAAAAAAAATTAACTTTATTATACTATACTATAAAAGTTAATACCTATTTTATATTATTTTTTTTTATAAACTAATATAGTAGAAAGCTAAAAAAAAGTTAATAAACTTATTTTATTATATAATTAAATATCTGCTTAATTAATAAACTGTTAATTTAACTTTTAAGTTAGTTAATAAATAAAAGTATAAAAAAATAGCTTAAAAAATAAAGTATAATTAGTTAACGTTACTATTTTATATATTACTAGAATTTGTCTCCTAAAAAGCACCTAAAGTAAACTAATAAAAAGCTACTAATATAAAAAAAATTTTAGTACTTTAAATACTAACATTTTTTTATGTATATAAGGTAGTTTATTAATATAATTAATTTACAACTTTCTAATAGCTTCACGTAGAAAAATTAATAATAATTTTATTAATAAAGTTAATAAGACTTTAAAATTAAAAAGAGAATAAAAACTTAGATTTTTTAATACTAGTGTGGTACCTAATTAAAAGTTACTACTTATTAAAAACTTAAACAACTATAGTATTCTAAACTTACTAAAAGAAGTAAATAAAAAAGCTTTATTTAACTATTTTAGCTATTTTTTTCCTAATAAGCTAGTTAATAAGCTTTATGTGTATACTAATTATAATATAAAACTAATACATACTAAAAAGCTACTCTAAAAAACTAATAATAATTAATAGAATTTAAAATATAAGTAGATACTTTAAAAGCCTGTATATAAAAAAAAGGTATATACTTATTTTATTATACTTATACACATAAGAATATATAAAGAAACTAGGATAAAAAATTACTAAAAAAATAAACATAGTTTTAAAGTAAAACACTACATTAAAAACTATATTTTAAGAATTTAATTTAAATAAATAGATTACTATTTCTACTGTATAAGCTTAAAAAAAAAAAGTCTAAAAACTATTTAAAACTATATTTAAATAAGTTTAGGAGCTTTCTAAATATCTAAAAACTTATTTTTAATAATACTAGTAGCTAAAAAAGTACTTAGCTGTTAATAAGTTTATGTAAAAATTTATAAGCTATTTTAAAAAAAATACTATAATTTCCTATAAAACTAATATAATAGAATATAAAAATTAAATATTAAATAATAGTAATTATATATATAATTAGCTTTTTTATAGTAAAGGTATAGTAAAAGAAAAGCTTTATATTTACTATAATAACGGGCTCGGTCTTCACGCGTCGTAGCATAGATGCAGGTTAATAGAATAAGTTGGCTCTATTTCAGCTACACTAAGATGGGAAGAGAAGAGGTATAAAGGGGGCTCACCTCTAAATAGGGCGGTGCATGGCTTAAGCGCGAGCTAGCCATGCTCTGAGCTCTGCGCTAGGTCGTGGCTGGCGTAGCCAGTCGTAATATCATGTGGTCTGTAGCAAGCAGAGCGAGCAGCACTGTTACATTACCCCCCCTCTAAGGGAGGCTCGTCCCTGAGTCTTTAGGTTATAGTCTCCTCCTTGCCGATTTCTGTACTACTCTTGTCTTTAAAGCTGCTTTATTATCCTCCTCTGTTACTTCTAGATCCTCCTCTGCTTCGTACGCTTTCAACTAGACGTCTAGTCGTGCCGGCAGTCCTGCCTTCTCTAGATAGGCCTCGTGATAGTCTCTTACCTTGTGTGGGGTGTCTATAAAGCCTCGGGCGTTGTACCAGGCGGGATCTGGGTCATGAGCTAGCCAGAATGCTTTGTACTGTAGTCAGCCATAGAATAGGTGGCTATTAAGGATTTCCTGTACTGGCTACTCGGGATGCCTGTTGACCTCAATAGGCGGTTCCTTAGGTTTAATTTGGCCAGATAGTGGGCGAGTAGAAGCCTTCTGTAGGCGGTCTACGTGGAAGACGTCAAGCATACGCATGTGCGGCAGCAGCTTAAGATGATAGGAATATCTCTTCATGCCTATAATAGAATAGGGTCCGTATATCTGCTGGTCTAGCTTCTGGCTAGGTCAGTTAGTGGTGAAGCCCTTAGGTGTAACGTACACCTTGTTTTCTATAGAGAAGTCTGGCTCGCGGCGCTTCTTATTAGCCTGTTGAGCCTGTCGCTCTTGTGCTTAAGCAATCTCTTATTAAGCTATCTTTATAGCTAGCTTTACCGTATCGTAGCGAGCTTTAGCGTAGCTCTGCGCTTCCTCACGTGACATCTGTTCATAGACTATAGTAGATACCTTCATACGTTCCTCCCAGTCCCAGTAATAGATTAGCTAGTAGCCAAACTCAATTTGATAGGGTGATAAGCCTGTAGTCTCATGTGGTAGAATTACTTAAGCCTAGTCCATATAGGGCAGCAGGTCTGACTAGTTATCCTAATAATAGTTAACGAATAGGCATAGGCGCTGGTTAATGTACTAGTTCAGGACCTCAGTGTTCCCGTCAGTTTAGGGGTGATATGGTGTTGAGAGCTTTTGCTTAATTCCTATTAGTCAGCATAGCTCATTTATGAATGCTGAGGTGAACTGAGGACCGCGATTAGAGACTATTAACCTAGGCAGGCCAAATACTCGCCAGATGTAGCGATAGTATATATTAGCTGCCTAAGTGGCTGTAGTGGTCTTGTGGTAAGGTAGTAAGAAGCAGTGTTTATTTAGCCAGTCCACGACGACAAAGGCGCAGTCGTATCCTTTCTTATCTAGGGAGAAGGACTTAAAGTCCATAGAGACGTCTCGCCATGCTCGCTTAGGGATTGGCAGTGATTTGAGTAAGCCTGGGGTCTTGTCGTGAGGTACGTGGCTCCATCTACAAGCTTTACACGCAGCTATGTAGTCGTCTACATCTTTACCCATACGGCCCTAGTAGTAGCGGTCGCGAAGTAGCTTGCCTGTCTTTCTCTTACCTGGGTAAGCAGTCACCTGGG
>ML994759.1:0-125991 GCA_010093925.1 Zopfia rhizophila CBS 207.26 | reverse complement strand
AAACCCTCCGTGCGTACATCGTATCCTGGTTGGTAGTATGTTGGATACTGTCCGAAGAGATAGAAATGTCCGAAGCCTCTGGCTTCTCTGTCTCTTCTACCTGCCAAGCCCTTGCCTGGTCACGTGAGTGACTGCTCCCAATCCTGTGGCATGGTTCCGTATTTCTGTCCTCGCTTCTTGGCTCGTACTTTAGCCTGTGCCAAAGCGTCCCGTGCACGCTTGCAATTCTTTCTTTCCAACTCGAACATGCGTTTCCATTCCAGGGCTTCATTGGCTGTCGTCGCCAGTTCCCTCAACTCCTCGGGTGCAGTTGCTCTACTGTTACCGTCCGTAACAATTAGTAATAAAGTCTATAGAAATATCCTTCTATCTTCTCTTAAAAATAAGTAGGGGCTTTAAGAGGCTATAATACTTCTTATAAAAGGCTTTAAATCTTTAATAAGTATAATAGTAGGAAATATATTAGCATATTATCTTAAATATTTAAGATTAGTAGTATTTACGTTATAGGATTTTAAAAGTCTTTTTATAACTAAAGTAGCTACTAATAGGGGAATCGTATATAATCTAAAGAATCTTAATTTTAAGTTTATTATTATTTAGTATTACTAATCGGCCGTGATAGTATAATTAACTTTTTTAGTCTTTATATTTACTTATAGAAAGCTTTTTAGAGCGTTAGATTCTATCCTATTTTAGTAACAAAATTTTCTAAATAAACTTATTATTAAAGTATTTATTATTAATAATTTGTTAAATAGACCTATCTATTTCAGTTAAGTTTAATTCTAGTGTCTTATTAAATAGTTTAGAGTAGAAAAGTATTTATTATTAGGTTTTATAAACTTCTTCTTAAGCTAAAGCGTTATATATAGTAAATAAAAGTATTTAATTTCTTACCCTACCTATCAGGCTGGTACGTAATTATAAAGTTAAATTAAAATAAATATTTAATTTAACAGGCCTATTAATAGCTTAGCTGTTTTATAGTAGTAAAGTATTATAAATTCTTATAGTTATTTAATACTTAGATTAGAAAGGTAGTACTTTTTAGCTTAGGTCTCTATTATTTAAAATAGCATATAATAGCTAATAGCTTTTTATTATAAATTTTATAGTTACCTTTAGTAGGGCTTAATCTCTTTAAGAAGTAAGTAATAAATTTTAGTTTACTTAGTTTATTTTTCTAAGAAAGTACTCTAGTGGTTACGTAGTCTAAGAAATCAGCTTCCATAATAATTAGTAACTTTAAATTAAAATATTAGAAAATTAGAGTAGTTATAAATATATACTTTAAAAATTTAAATACTATCTAGTAGGCGTTATTAAATTTAAATTAAATATCCTTTTTAGTTAGGGTCGTAAGCAGAGATGTAATATAAAAAAAGTTATTAATAAATTATTAATAGAAATTAGTAAACTCTAGAAATACTCTTATATCTTTTACATTTCTAGAAAATTCCTAGTTAAGGATATTCTTTATCTTATTTAGATTTATACTAATTCCTTTTATTAAAATTACGTACCTAAGATAGGTAACTTGTTTTTAATAAAACTTATATTTATTAACATTAAGTTAGAGGCCGGCTTCCTTTAGGGCTTTTAAAATCTATTTTATATATTATCTATATTCACGTAAAAAGTTACTATAGATTAGAATATCATTAAAATAAGCTATATAGAATATATTAAGGAATAATTAAAGAGTATTATTTATATAATATTAGAACATACTTAGTACGTTAACTAGTCTAAAGAGTATAATAAAATATTTAAATAAACTATATTAGATTTAGAAAGTAGTTAACTATTTATCTTTTTTTACTACATAAAGGTAGTTAAAGGCTGAGATGATATTTAACTTTATAAAATACTTTACCTTACTAAAGCAGAACAGGGTTTCTTAGATTAATAAAATAAAATAATAGTTTTTAATAGTAATAGCGTTTAAGACTTAGTAGTCTATATATAATTAAAGATTTTTATTAGGTTTCTTTATAAAGATAACTAGTACAGCTATAAGAAATATACTTATTTAATAAATTCTTTAGCAAAATAGTCATCAAAATACTTCCTAAGAACTTTTAATTTATTTTAGAATATTTTATAGAGAAGTCTAAATCTAGATTACTTTCTTTCTTTAAGAATAATCTTATAGTTATATAGATAATATCTAAGTAGTCTATCAGCCTTCTTACGTGAAAATGTTCTAAGAATATCATAATAATTCTCTAGAACCTTAGTAGCTAGATTTATGTGAGTTTTTAGAGCTAAAGTTTTATTAATATTAGCTATTAAAGTAGCAAAGATTTCGTATTTGTGTTTCTAAGCTATTTATATAAAGAGAACTACCTTAATTAAGTAAATATTTATACTTAGTTTAGATTTCTTATAAGGCCCTTCTAGTAAAGCCTTTACTAAAGAGTTTTTAAAATCTTAAGAGAAAAGCTTCCTTATAAGGTTCTTATTTAAATTAGTATTAGATTTAGATACGTGTTTAGATATAAGTCTAGACTTTAAATAAAAATTCTCTAAAAAATAGTTTACTAGAGAGGTCTTTAGGTAGATATCTAATTCTTATAACTAGCAATTTATTTTAGTTAACTAGTAGTTATATTAAGATTAAATAGTTAGTAATAACTTTAGAGAATAGGTTTAAGTATACTGTATATAGATAGTATTAAAATAAAAGTCTTTTAATAAAAAGTTTATTAGGAAGTCCCTTAAGTAAGTAGCATATTTTTTTAAGTAAATTAGAAATTAAAATAAGCGTAAATAGTAAGTCTAGTAATAAGAAACATTAAAAAGCAACTTTTATAAGTTATAGTTAAAATTAACTTTATACTTCTTTATTTATAATTAGCTAAGGATTAGTTCGTGATTTCTAGTAGCTATTTTAAAAAAACAGATATTTTTAATATAATTTAGGTAATAGAGGGTTATGCTAGTAGTATATAAAATATAACCCTCTTTAAAGCGTTTACTATTAAAACTAGTAGAATAAAAAACGTTTAGGAAAAGCAAAAAACGGAGTTTTTAAATATAAACTAAAAATCTACTAATATAACCTATATTAGTAGCTCTAGTATTAATTAAAGTAATAATAGAATAGAAAGAGCTATCTTATTAAATAGTATACAAGATATTTACTTAATAGTCTTAAGAATTATTTATCGGGTGAGAGGTTTATAGGTTAATAGAAATTTAATATTAGAAATATTCTAAAAAGTAACTTAACTCTAGGATAGAGCTTTTAGTAGACTAGCTTTAAAAATTTAAAAATATTCTTATTTATAAAGAGATTTAAATCTAGAGAAAGAATAGAAACAAGTTAATTATTAGGATTTAGATAGGCTTATAGATTAAAGTTCTAGTAAAAAAACAAAATAGTTTTAAGAAATATAGTTATATTTATTATACTTAAAGTATTAGCTATTATACTTTAGGCTTCTTATTTAGCTAATCTAAAAAAAGTATAATTAAAAGTATTAATTTCTATAATATTAAGGTCTTATTATAATATAAGTTACAGCCTATAGTAGCGTGGCGTAGGAAGATACTAAAAATTATTATTATATAAAAAAATTAAATTAGCGTAGTTATTTAACGTGTTAGGGATTTTAATATCTATTATTATTTAATAAAGCTTATTATTTAATAACCTCCTTAACTATATAATTAGATTAATTTCGTTTAATCTAGTATTAGCGGCTAGTTTATAGAATTTAGTGAAATAAATAATAAAGCTTTTTCACCTTTAGTAAAACGAATTAAGTTTACTTAAAATAATAAGTTTTTTATTTAGATTTCTATATATGGCTAGTAGAAAGGCGATTAATTACTCTATTATATATATATTCTAATTTATAAAAGAGTTTATAAGTGTTACTGGATTCTTCTCTAGTCTTAAATATATATATAAAAGCTAGAAGTATTTAGTAGAATATTAATTAGTATTATCTTTAAGTTTATAGTAAAGTTTTCTAATAAAAATAAGTAAATTTCTTTACTTTTTAGTAAATATTAGAGGGTTAGATAGGTAATTAGATTTTATTATTACTAATAAAGTAATAGGACTTAGCATAGAGATTAACTTTATTTATCTAACCATAATTTAAAAAACTTAAAGATAGGTACTAGTTATAATTATAAATAGAATCTAGATTATAGGACTTAAATTACTTCTAAATAAACTAATAGTGCCTATTAAGGCTTTTTTAGTAGTAGTTACTTAAATAGTAAGGTAAGAAAAAATATATATAATTTATTTTTAAACTTTCTATAATTCTTTTTAGAGAGTGTTAATAAATTCCTATTATTATATTTACTAATATTTTAGCTATACTTACTATTATTCTAGTACTTTAGTAAATGTATTCTGTATTATAATTATTTATTCCTTAAATAACTACATAAGTTTTATGGTTAGAATAGGGGTATTTAAAGAGTTAAATATTCTATTAATAGTAGTAATAATATAACATAATATTATAAGAGTGCTACGTGTAGGAGATTAAGAACTTAAAAAGAAATATTAATTAATTACTATATATAATACCAAGTAATAATTCAAAACGTTGCGTAAAAAAAGAAAGAAATAAAATAAATTATAAATAAAGTATTTAAATAAGAGCTTATGCGCTAGCGCGAGGCTAATATATAAATATATAATATAATAAAAAAGTTTATAAGAAAGGCTTCTTTAGAAGGCTTTTATAAAATATTACGGATAGTTACTATAATAGATTTTAAGTATATAAAAGCTGTAGCCTGTTCTATAATACTATAAGTACTTATAAGTTATATAACTTATATATAATAATAGTAG
This sequence comes from Zopfia rhizophila CBS 207.26, assembly GCA_010093925.1. NCBI lineage: Eukaryota > Fungi > Ascomycota > Dothideomycetes > Zopfiaceae > Zopfia > Zopfia rhizophila. The sequence continues at coordinate 121,163 of ML994759.1, read as the reverse complement.
GCCTAAGTAGTTTAGCTTTAGTATTAGTATTATTTATAGTCTAAATTATGTAGTAACAACAGGCATAGATTATAAAAATATAATAAATAGTTCTTAAACTTAAGAATTAAGTAGATATATGAGTATATGCATTAAGCACTAAGGTATAACTACTTAAGAGATTTAATAGTATAAGAGAACATTTTAAGAAATTCCTAATAAAAATAGAGATATATACTTAATTTAATAAATCTACTTTCTTTAAGAAACAAGACAGAATCCTTGCAGCAGGTATAAATATAGAAGAAAGAACTATAAATTAGTTTAAACTCTTAGCTAAGAATTACATAAAGAAGAAAGAAAATACATTAGAAATATCAAATAAAACTAAAAAAGTATTTAGAAGTTATAAATAACTTTATTTAATAAATTATAATAGTTTTTAAAGAAATTAATAAACAACATTCTATAAAACAAAAGATATAAAACTTTAAATAAATAAAATTAGTTTTAGTATACACTGTAGAATTCTAATAACTATAGTTATAAATTAACTAAAATAATATACTATTAATAGTAGCTTATTACACTAAACTTAAAAATTAAGTTAAAAATAAACTAGTTAAAAGAAATTAATTAAATAATTTTAAAGCTTTTATAGAATCTATTATATATATAAATAACTAGTAGTACAAGTGCAAACTAAAACGTAAAAAAAATAATATAATAAATCTAGAAAAAAAGAAAGTATCAATATAATAAAGTTAGGTATATAATAAAATAGATATTAATAAAGTTTAAATAAAGAATCTTAAACTATAGAAAGAGCTAAAAAAGTAGTTTATAACTTAAAAATATAGAAAGCAACTTAATAAGAAAGCATGCCTAGAATATAAAAACATTAAACACTTTATAAAGAAATATCTAAATAAGAAATTAAGGATTATAATAGTTAAAATAAAACCTAAGCCTATAAAATAAAACCTATAGTAAAAAAAAACCTTATTAGTTAAAATTATTAACAAGAAACTTAATAATAATTAGTGTTAAATCTATAAATCTAATAGATATTATAAAAAAAATTATAAAAAACAGCATTAGAAAATAAAGTACAAACTTATAAGTAATTAATAATAATTAAAAAAAGTATTATAAAAAGTAGCTAAAAAATAACACTATGTAATAAGTACAAAAGCAAAAAACCTTATACTTTAAAAAATTAATAAAGAATAATAACTATTTAAGGAAATTTAATTTTTAATATATAAAGCTTTTAAAGTTATAATAATAATTATTTAGTAGTAGCTAAATAAAAACAAATACTAGATTTATAAATTAAATTAATATTTCAAATTCATATATAAAACTAAGCATTAGAAAGTAATAATAAAAGAAGAATTCTATAAATTAAAGAACTAAATTACTAAAGTAGTATTTTTATAGCATAACAGCCTTAAAAAAAAAGTAGTATCTTAATTTCTTATAAAGATTTAATAAAGAAAACTATATATTCCTTAAAATTAAAAAAGGAAATTAACTTAAAAATAAGAAGCTAAAATAAAGAGTAAAAATGATAAATATAATAGAACAAAAACATTTTTACCTACTATATAAATTAAAAATACTAATATCTTTTAATAATTAAAGAATTAGAAGTGTTAAATCTATAAGTTAGTTAATTATATAAAAAAAACATACATATAAGTAATATATTTAATTTAAATAGAAAAACTAAAAGAATAAAAAGTATATAAAAAAGTAGTAAAAAAACAGGAACTAAATAAACAAATTTCAGAATTCTTAAACACTATAGTTAATACAGAGAATAAAAATATTTAGTAATATTATTAATATAAATAGTAATATTAGAAGAAATGTGCACTAAGTTATAAATATTATAAAAAAATAAATTAAATAACACTAAAATAACCTAGAGTACCTAAAACTCTTTTATAAAAAATATTTCCTAAAATAGAAATATTTCATACATAAAAACAAAGCAAAATAAGAATATAATAAGCTATTATATTTAGTATATTATTTTAATTATTATTTTATATAATATATTTGATAAGTGAGTTGTATGAATAAGTAAGCTATATACCTTACTAAAAAAACATAACCTACTAACTTTCAAGCACAATATATTAATAAAGTAATACTTAATTAATTTATAATAAAGATAGGCTATTCTTAGCTACTTTAGTAATTAAAAGAAATTAACTATAAAGCGTATAAAGCGCTGCGGTAGTATATAATATCCCTAAATTAATATTAAGAACTTAATATACTAAAATAACTTTATAATATAATTATAAGCCCAATTCAAAGAAGCTTACTAAGCTAAAGAAATTAGTTATTATTTAGTATATACTTAACCTAAATTTATAAGAGTTTCCTTTTAGGTTTAGTATTATAAAAGATATAGCTAATTAACTACTTACTACGCGCTTTAATACTTAGGTTAGTATTAAATAATTAGAGAACTTTATACAGCGAACTCTAAAAGTCAAAATAGTATATAATTAAAAGTATAATTACTAGAGAGCTTTATGTGAGGATCTTGAGATTATTAAGCCTTAATTTAACTACATATAATATATAATTAAGAAGTATAGTATTACTAAAGAAGATATTTATAACTTTAATAAAACTAGCTTCTAGATAGGCGTTATTTTAGGTGGTAAAATTATTACAGGCTCTAATAAATATAATTAACATAAAATAGTATAACTAGATAATTATAAGTAGGTTATAGTAATCTAGGGTATTAACACTTAAAAATAGATAATTCTATTATTTATTATCTTTATAGGCACGTACCACCTTTTTGTATGGTACAAAAGTAAAAATATATCATTAAATTAGATTATTTCATTAAGTAATAATAGCTAGATAAATAATAAGCTTAGTATTAAGTAGCTATAGTATTTTAATAAGTATATAAAAGATTATATAGTAAGCACATGTCGTCTACTAATTATTAATAGCCATAAGAGCTATAATTCACTTAAATTTTAGTAACTTTATAAAAAGAAGAATATTATTATACTTTATATGCTATCTTATTTATTATATCTACTTTAGTTATTTAATATAAACTATTTTTCACCTCTAAAAGATATATATAGGCGTTAAGTTAAGGATCTTATTTATAACTATATTTATTATATTATAAAGCTTAAGTTCCTACTAGTGTTTAAAATAGCTTATTAAGCTATATTTATAGAAAATAATATCCGCATAAGCTTTTAAGATACTAGCTTAGTTTTATTTAACTTAAATACTATACTCTTAAAGCTTGATATTCAGCTTCGGACGCTATCTCTATCTATAAAAAAAGAAACCATTTAGGAATTAAAAACACCTAAAACTGCTGCTAAATTAGGGTCTTAAAAGGCTCTAATTTATAATTAGATTAAGCAGTATTAAAATAGCTTACCTACTTACATTTTTAAGTTAATTTATTAGCTTATAAAGGGTGCTGAGTTGATAATACATAAAGCTATATTACTATACTTAAAAGTTACTAAGCTTTAGAAAATAAATAAGCTCATAATATAGCACAAGAAGCGTAAAAAGAAGTGAATTTAAAAACAAAAAACACTAATAAAAGCTAAAGGCTTAGAGATAATTACTTAAGCAAATATTAGTACGTAAATTAAGAGTGAAAAGTGCTAGAAAAAAAAGCATACTAAGATTAATATACTATAGTAAAGGTATTATAAATGCTATTACGAAACTAGGCATAACTTAAAAACATATGAAAATACTAAGAAATAGACTAGCTATTTACTAGCCAAATATTATAGCAATAGCTGCTTATGTTAAGTTATTATTTATTTATAAAATAATTAAATCTTAGTAAGATATATAGCTCACTTATTCACATAGCTTACTTATTAAAAACATTATATATTAAAAGAGAGTACTTTAATTTAAAAGAATGAAATTAAAAGCACAGCATGTATAATTCTATATTAAAAAAACTAAATAGCTACTAGTAAAAACTCTAAGCTAATAACATAACTATTAAGACTTTTAAATTATAATAAATATAATAAGAACTATATTTTTATTTTAGTATAAAAGTAAATGGAATATTTCTAAAAGCACTAGTAAATAATAAAGCAAATAAAATATTTATTTTAAATTAATAAATTAAGCAAAATAACGTATTATACTAAGAAAAACCGTATTTAGTAAAGGTAACGTAAGTAGATAATAGTATAGTAACTTTTAGAAAAGGTTTAATTAATTTAGAAATTATAATAATAAAGCTAGAAGTAGCAGGCTATAAAAATATTTATTATATTAATATTCTAAATATAAAAGAGCTTAATATAATTTTAGAATAAAATTAACTTTTATTACATAATCTAATAATAGATTAGTAATAAAAAACTATTTAATAGTATAATTTAGTAAGAAAAGTAGTATAAATATAAAAAGTAAAAGTAGTAGAAAAATACTCTAAAATAGAAATTTTTTTATATAAAACTATACAATAATTACAACAGAAATAACTATAAAATATTAGAATAATATAAATTTAGAAATAAGTCTTAAACACTACTAAAGCCTAAATATCTTAAAAATATAAGAAATTTATATACTTATTTAATAAGAATAAAGAAAATGCACTTTTAAAGTATTAATTTTAAAACTATAAAATACAAGTTAAAAATAAAAAAGAGTTTAAGCTAAAATTAATATATCTTCTATTAAAAGTACAGTAAAAAGAATTAAAGTAATATATTTAAAAAAATCTTAAAAAAGAATATATATAACTAAGTAAGAGTTTAATAGCTTTACAGAAGTCGCTTTTAAAAGTCTCCGGCCCCCCTAACTAGCCCGTCACCACTAGATAGGGGCTGGCCAGGAGCTAGCCAGGGGTTCCAAATCTACTCTATTCACATCTTAGTAACTAATCTACCCATTCCCACTCTTCACCTAGCTCTGGATCTTCTACAGAAGCCTTCTTTCGTAATTTCCTCTTGCCAAGCCCCTCAATATACTCGTTTCCACCCTCAAGCTCGATAATCTTTTGAATGTGCAGCGGTATCCTCTCAATCCAATGCTGAATTTGTTTCTGCTCAAGCTCATTCCAACATTTGCACCAAGCTGCTTCCATCTTAGCCCTTGAAGAAGGTGCACCCTTTCTTGTAGTTCTCCTCTTCATGTGACACCAGCATGGCTCAATTATATTCAAATCTGGAGAGTTACCAGGCCATATAAGACGTTGAACTTCATGAAGATTGTATAACTTGGCCTGGAAGTGATGATTGTGAGATGGAGCCTTATTCTCTTGCACAATTGTGTTTGGTCGATCTTTCGTACACTCTTTGGCAAAAGGAAGAAGCTTTGGAAGAAGAATCTCTGTGCGGTACCGCTACTAATCTATTCCACTTCCTTCTCTTCGCACAAGCTTCCCATGGCTTGCATCCCATTTCCACTTTGGTTTAGGTCCTCCCTTATTCCTCTTTATATCAAGCCGTCTCATCTTTATTGTAAGCTCCTACTCTTCCTTCATAATTGGTTCCAACTCTTGATTAAGACGTGCTATAGCCTCCTTAGCCTGTGCTTTTTATTGAGCTGTTTCCGGCTTCCAAATATAATAGGGACCCTTTTTATCGTATGAGAAACATGACCACCACATAAATTCTGAATAGCCTTTCTACCTCTCTCGAATGCATGATTTAACCATACGTTCATGGGACTTCCTCCACACTCAATAGCCACCTTGACGATGGCTTAAAATTACTGAGGTTTCATCACTCTAAATGACGTTCTTCCAATCCTCTAAAGTCCAGTCTTTGTGATCAAGACAGAATTGAAGTCGATCCTTCTTCATTTAAGGTGAAAGGCCAGGTTTCCGGGTTGGCTTTGTCTTTCGAAAGCCAGCTGTTCTTAGAAGTCTCCATACGGTGGTAGCTGAAATTGGATTATCCGGAGGCCGGATTTCATTAAGCTCGTTAGCTATCTGTTCACAGCCCTTCTCCCGCCCATAACGATTTAGTGTCACCTTCTCTATAATAACTTGTTGTATCTCTTCGTCTCCCTTACACGGACGTCCAGAACGTGGCTTATCAATAACATGGGCCATTGTGACGGTTTTGGACACTTCTGGATCATAACCTCTTGCTTTAGCCTCCTTCACAATATCTTTGATTGTACTTCTTCCAAGACCAGTTGCTTCACGGATTCGAGAGTTGGGAACACCTTCTGTATGTAGAGCAATAGCTTGTGCTCTTGTAGCTGGATCGTGTTTTGCATGTGGCTTTTTGATTGGTGGAGGAGGTGGAGGAAGAATAGAGGAACGGCGGGCTTGCCTCTCTCTCATACGCCTTGTAACCGTCATTTTTGGTAAAATATTTTTAAAATGTAAAGGTACATTCTATAGGAGTATCTCTTCATATAATTTTGGGTGCGGGGTTACCTTCATGCGATGTGAGTTGGCATGCAGGGACCCCCTGCTAGTGCTGACGCTGGCTGGCTGGCGTGGCTGAACCAATCAGGGGGGCCGGAGACTTTTGAAAGCGACTTCTGTACTAATATTATTTATACTTAAGAAACACAGAAAACTATAATTATATATAGATTTTAAATAACTAAATTAGACTATAATAAAGAATTAATATCTATTACTATTAATTTAAAAGCTAATAAATAGACTTTACAGAGCTTAATAGTTTAGTCTATTTTATATCTATAAAGAATACTATAAAATTTAAATTTAAAAAAAATACAAATAGTTAACAGTATTTAAAATAAGATATAGACTTTTTAAGTATTATATTATGTTATTTAAATTAATAAACGTGTTAGTAACTTTCTAAATAGTTATTAATTACACACTTTATAAATACCTAGATATATTTATAATAGTATATTTAGATAATATACTAGTGTATATAAGTAGAACACTTAAAGAGTATAAAATACATATTAAAAAAATCTTAAAAAAACTTTAAGAGTATAATCTTCTTATTTAACTAGAAAAATATAAATTCTATATTACAAAAATAGAGTTTCTAGAACTTATTATTTTAAGAGAAGAAATTTTAGTAAATTTAAAGAAATTAATAGAAATATATAATTAGCTAATACTAATAATAGTAAAAGAAATATAGTTTTTTTTAGAATTTATAAATTTTTATAGAAAGTTTATAAAAGAGTATTTAAAAATCACGACACCTTTAACATAGTTAACTAAAAATAATAATAGATTTAATTAAAGATAAAAATAGTAATAAGTATTTAAAAAACTTAAAAATAAGTTTACTAAGGCACTAATATTAAAAATGTTTAACCTAAAATTACTAATTATACTAGAAATAAATGTGTCTAATTATGTAATAAAAATAATCTATAGTTAATAACATAATAATAAATATTTTTATTCTATAAACTATTTATTAAAGAAACTTATAAAAGCCAAGTTAAACTATAATATTTATAAAAAAAAACTATTAATAATAATAGTAGTATTTAAGAAATAGTAAATTTATCTTAAAAGAGCTAAGTATTAAATAGAAGTTTTTTTAGACTATAAGAACTTAATAAGCTTTATTACTATAAAGAAGCTAAATAGAAAATAAATACGTTAATTAAAAACACTAGCTATTTATAATTTTAAAATATTCTATTAAAAAGAATTAGAAAATAGAGTAGTAAACATACTTAACTAATAACTAAACTATATAAAACAATACAAACTAATACTAAGTATAGTATTAATAAAGAGATTAAATAGATTTATAAGCTATAACTATTTAAAGATTATAGTAATTACTAGAGTAGAAAATTACTAAATAGTAAAAATATAAAACTCCGTAGTTACAAGGTCAGTATCCGGGACTGAATGTGCTTCTGCCACCGCCAACGGATCTCTCAATACCGTTTTGATGGGGCGCCAGACGTTGATTATTTGCACTCTTCCCTGGAGAAGTTTTTCAGCTTCATCAGGTAAATGATGCGGAACGCGGGAGAGCGAGGCTTTATAGCTCTGATCGATATGCACTTGTTGAACGGGGCCGCGCAGTTGGCGAACCCGAGATTCTTGCTCTCCAGGCTTTCGGCGCCGGATCGTGTGGTCGAAAATAAAGACGCGAGTCGCGCCCGTCCTATCAATCTCATTAATTTTCATCCTTCCACACCTTCAATTTCTCATGGTCATGAATGAAGTAGGAAGGGAACTCACACGTCCTTAAGCAATTGTTCTGTCTCAGGATAGTACTGCGCCTTTATCTGCTCATCATCTAGAAAATCTTTCTCTACGCTTGTGTGCTCATGGAATTGGAATCCGTTTCCATCAAGGGTATACTCTTTCTCTTTTCCGGTGACGTCGTGGACGGTGATGGGATGGCGTTCGAAAGGGCGATCGTAGGTTTCTGGGCGGTCGATGTAGGAGGGGTGTGGTGGAGAGCCGTCTTCGTTGTCTTTGAAGTAGTTCAAGGTTGTGTTGACATCGTAGGTTTTGGTAGATGAGGTGTTAGTATTGCTTTGGACGGTTTGGGGAGCGTAGGTTGGTGTTGATTGTGGAAGTTGGACTGCGGCTGTTGCCATGATGGATTCGATTCACAAATAAATTATTTGAAAGTAAGTTTGGAGGTCAAAAGGCTTGAAATAACTTGAATTGAATGATGATGGACGTTACTGGTGCCCGCGGACCTACTTATACATCCCCGGATATAGTGTATGACAAGGTCAAAGTTGATATGTCAGCCTCCCTGGCTTCCCCGCAAGCACGCAATACCGTAAGATCAACGTGTGACTACATTTTCGTCCGCGTCGCATTTATCGATCTTATATCGATAGCGAAGCGGGAAAAACCGATTGGAGCGTTCGACGCAAGTTATCAGACGCCCTGCTCGAAGCATGCGAGGCAGGGCGTGCATGCTGATAAATACGTCGGACTGCCGCCTGACGACGTGTTTTGAATAGTTATCACTTGTTTTTGGATTTCCAATCAATACATCTTGCAATCGAGTTTTGCGAACCCATAATGACATCCAATATGAACCAGGAATGCGAATGTTGTGATCTTCTAGTATGATTGAGGTATCTCTACCGTGAAGTTGAAGTAGTGACACGCTGAAAATGAGAGAAGCTGTTAGTATTCTCCAAATCTATGCTCATGTATGTTTCAACAAGAATGGAACCAAGTCATCGCGGAACATGCACAAGCGTCGTAACGGTCGTTCCATCATCCAGCACACTTGTCTCTTCCTCAAGCCTATACCCCTTCCATTTCGGAATAAGCATCGTCCAAAGGTACCAATAAACGAATCCAAAAACAATGCTAAATCACTATCAGCGTATCTCCAATTGAAATTTTGCAAAAGTGGCTCACATGCTAATCCCAACAACCGCATACGTCGCATACCACACTCCACCCCTCTTCTCTCCCGTCGGAGGGAAGAAAGGCGAAGCCAACAGCGCTAAGCTCAGAGCTACCCTTAGCATAACAGCAGCCGTCCAAGCTTTGAACGGGCGTCTCAGATCAGGCCGCTTATACCTGAGCCAGAGAAGTCCTACGGAGACGGCCAGGGCGAAGACTTGTCCTGGATACCCCTCAACATCCAGAATAAACGAGTAAACTCCCCCAGAGGGCGGCAGCGTAATAACCAGAAGACTTGGGATATAATGTACAATAAGGCCGCCCATCGGTGCATTGAATGGCTTGGATGATGATAGGAGTTTGGAAAAGGGGAGGAAGCCTTGGCGGGCGATTTCTTGGTTGAGGCGGGCCTATGAAATTAGCCGGGGTTCTGCAAGAGGGCGAAGGATACTTACCAGAGCAAATGTAACCACCATGATGTTTCCGGCTCCGGAAAGAGCCACTGCGAGCGGAAGTATCTTCTTCCCCAGACTCGGCCCAAAGCTCCTCTCGAAAAATAAAGCCGCAATTAACTCCCCACTATCCTTAACTTCATCTAGTGGGACTACCATGAAATATGCAACGTTTACCAGAAGATACAGAACGCAAGATGTCGTTAGAGCAGTGATAGATACTGATTTTAGTGTCCGGACAGGATCTTTGACTTCGTTCATGACGTTATTGACGTTGTTGAGTCCGGCATAGGAGTAGAAAACTTTGAACAGCGCCGTGGAAATGACTCCCCAACTCCAATCCGAATCAGCCCAAACTTCCTTTCCGTGCGGGAAATGGCTGCGTTGGTCCTTGGAGCCGCAGGACTGAAAGACTACCACGAAAAGTCCAGCGAATATCATAAACATGACCAGGCCAACTTTAATCCAGCCGAGAAAATTCTGAATCCGTATCCCGAGTTTCAAAAAGCAGCCGTGGACAACCGTGATCGCAGTCAAGACACCAACAGCCAGAGACTTGCGGAGAAAATCGCTTCCTTCAATGTCGAACGCGAATAGGGTATATTGACTGAAGACGATGCAATTGCTTGCTGTGAAACCCAGCAACACCGCTTGTACCGCGACGAGTGTCGATGCCAGAAATCGTGGCTTCCGATATGTAAACTCCAGATACACTTTCTCGCCTCCAGACCGAGGAAGCATGCACCCATACTCGAGTGATACTGCCAGGCCGCATGCTGCTATTATGGCACCCACAACCCAGAGTGAGAGGCTCAACCCAACGCTCCCGACTGATTTTACGATTGCTCCTGGAGTTGCGAATATACCGCTGCCGATGACGCGTGATATTACCAAAATGTACGCGCTTTGCCAACTGATGTTCCTTCCGAGTGTCGAAGTTTCCGGAAGCACATCTTCCTCGATCGAGCGTGGGACTTCGGTTACTGTCGTATTGGACTCTTCGTCGTCTCCGAGAAGAGTTTTGGAGCTTTCGGTTGGTGAAGGCGATCGTGAGAGGAGAGGTCGGTGTTCGTCTGGATTGTGGGCCATGTTTGCTCGATTTCGTCTGCCTTGATAAGGATTGTTTTGGTTAGATATTTCTTTGGAGTAGATTTAGGCTTCAAGGCGTGTCAAGGTGCGTCCCCGTCGCCCTTGCAGCTCTTGGTCTGTATACGTAGGCATACATATTGGAAGGATACGCGTTGAGGGCCGAGAGAAGGTGCAATTGTCAGCAGGTGGCATCATCCGGAAGTTTGATGTCGCGGATTCAGGGTGCTGATAGCGATGCGGCCTAGGTGAATATTTATCGAGCTTGATTGGTGCCCTGATGGGGGTTCGTGGCAACTTGCGACGGCTACACATCGCACGCAATTCTTAGCCGATCTGACGATGGGGGATCGGCATGCATGACTGAGAATAATAGGAGAGGCCTCTTATTTCCGCTTATATCAATATCATAGGAAATACTAGAAGGCGAGAAGTTTGAAAGATGATTTCCTCAGCGACAGTCGACTAGGAAATTACTTACGAATAAGTCTCGCTCACGTGATGATGTACACGTGACAAGCTCGAAAAGAAGTCAGTCCGTCCTGACCTCGGCATTTCTCAATGGGACGACCGAGACTCCTAGCAATAAATTTCCCTGAATAATAGTATGTTAATTCTCCTTTTTGCTCTTATGTCTTCTCGTTAAAGTGAAATCTGTACTGAACGGTTGGCGAAAAGAATGTATTCGCCCGGGAGTATTTCCAGCCAATACAAAAAACCATATCTACAAATCTCGGTCCATGGACGCAGGGACATAGGCTAAGGTCTTCTAATATACACAATAAATCGCAAACACCGCGAGCATTCAGAACCTTCGAACGTCGAGGCACGAGCGTAGGAGTTGGTCGCAATGGACTTAATACATATCAGGACGTCGCAAAGACTCGCAGAACAATAGAGAGGGCTGTAATACTATACAAGCTCTTGCGGGAACTCTGGCATAGGTGTATATACCGCGTTTCCGCTCCAAGGAAGGGACCGTTGGCTTCCGCTCCAATCATCATGTTCGTCTTCGGACGAGGACAAGTCGATGAGCTTCTGGAGTGGTGAGACGGACAATCCTAGTGTCGTCAATTTATCCTGAAGGATGCTGATAACAGCTGGGTTCCCGCCTCTGAATGACGCAAGGAGGGAAGAAAGGGAATGGATTAGGTCTCTAGGTCCGATGCCGAAATGGGACTCGTGATTAATGGATGGAACGCATATCATTACGTCGGCAAGTGAGTTTGCAATGTCGAAGAGCTTAGTTTCCTGCCAAGGGTCAGTTTCTACCTCGTGATTATTTAGACGTGAGCTTACCATTCCGGGTCCATGCGCTTCCAAGCTCTCTCTCGACAAGCTTGTCAAATAACTCAGTACATTCTGCGCTACCTTGGCTGGAAACGAAAACGAGAATTCATCGTGCTCATTCGTGGATCTCATACTTGTGACGCTGAGCGCATGCTGCCACAGGAAGATCCGCATCCACTGTTGGGTCATGGAAATATCGGCGCGCTGGATTTCATTGTCAAGGCCGGGAGCGGAGACATCTTCACTGAGCTGCTGTTGAGCCAGGGCAAGCGCGTTTCGAGCTGTGGATGGATCAGCTGTAATAGTCACATCCAGAATATTGAATAGACGGCAGAGTTGCATGAACGATGGAGTGATAGATCCGTCATTGAGATTCTCTAGAGGCGGCAGGTCAGGGGCACGTTTTAGCATTATCGGGACGTCGTGTTGGATTGAGTGAGCTCTGGTTCATAATTAGCGATTTATAATCTCCGTAGAAGTGAAGCTAATACCTTTCCGTGATAAATAGAAGCCAATATATCCTCAGGGTATGCTGTTGTTGCTCTATGTTCATGGGTTGGTAGTATGATAATTTGTGCAATCGGATCATATGTGCTTTGGTGATAGCCTCCCCAAGCAGCACGGTCGATGCTGCCATCCGTCCGATGTTCGCCGAATAAACGTGAAGAAAGAATGAGCTCAACAGAGACCACAGAGTCACATGTTCCATATGGTCAAACTCTTTACGCGCTCGTTTGGCCTCGGCCTCAAAAAGGCCGCTGGAGACTCGGTAATGGCCCTCGATTGGACTGCCAGGCTCGGCCTCAATCTGAAATTGACTGATGGTAGCAGCACAGATAGCTGTGGCTAGGCCGTAAGCTTCCATATCATTCTGGTGTGTAAGTAGACGGGCTACCAATGCCTCCGTATCCACGACCGGCCAGATGGCATAGGCACGGTCCTGATAGACGTCCAAATAATGCGATATCGAGGACGTCGAAATCCTCGTCGGCGGACTCTGCGTGCTAGGGAACGTGGGGCTCAACAACGGATCCGGCCAGCCCATCCCATCAAAACCGCTATCAAACTCCGGATCACTCGTTGGCGGCAAATCCCCAATCAACGGGAACTCAATCGTACTGGGACTCCCATCCTCACGACTCGTCTCACTCTCACTCCTCGCCCTATTCACATACGTCTTACTTCGCTCTTGCAATCTTCTGATCGCAGCTTCGGTCGTCCGTCGTGGCCCCTTTGGCCCTGACTTCCCATGAGTCTTGAGATACGTGCAGTCCCACGATGCAGCGATGCAACGCGAGCACGGGTGATTGCCATCGCAACGAACTTTGCGAACGGAACAGGGATCGCAGGCTCTTCGGGTACCTTTTCGCGGCGCCATGGAAGGACAGGCTGAATGCGGCTCTATTCGAAGCGCTTGGAATCACCCCAGCGAGTTGGGATGTCCTAATCCGTCATCGCACAGCAACACCGGGCAGGGCCAACCGGAAGAAACGACAAAACTAGAAAACTGGAAGAAATGGAAAACCAATGCAAGGAACGTCGGAAATATGGGTCGGAAAATGGAGAATCAGGCTGACTCGTGGGACGCTTGGGCTACTGACTTGGGCTACTGATTTGGGCTACTGGTTTGAGCTACTGTGTGCTGCTCAGTGATGTTGTCGAGAAAAGGTTGGGTGAAAATGACGTTGAAGGGGGTGAATAAGGTGGGGAATTCCGGGGGCGGCCACACTTCGGCCACCCTAGCTCTTTTAGGCAGGACTATGCTCACCAATCAGCCTTTGTATCGGGCACGCATGGTTGTGGGTCCATATTTGAGGTATTTAAGTCTCGTATCTGCTCTTAAATACCGCACTCGGCTGTCTTGCACCCATCTTTAAGGCGTGTTCGTCTTGGCACCATTGAGCGAATGTCCCACGTTAGGAAAGCGATACGATGTATACATTGCTACGCGTCTGAGGTAAGATATCTATATGCCATTCCCTAGTTTATGTCATGAAAGACACCGGGAAATCGTAGCTTCCATAAATTGCCTCTGTCTCCCCTTTTCCGCCGGAGAAACGTTGCTGAAGGGCTCCTCTTTCTCTTGTAATATACCCACGGACAACCTTCTGTTGACTTCCAGGCCCGCCTCCTCGCCCTCAAATACCATCGCGATTTCTTCCAATGTGAGTCCCTTAGTATCAGGGAAGAGCCGAGGAATTGGTCAACATGAAGTATACTGCAGCACCTTTCCAGCCCCGGCGGGATATACCAGGGTACATCCTCGAGTTCAGCCTGCACCCTATCCTACATTTCTAGCTGAATCTAAAATCGTTTTGTCTAGATACCTGGATTTAGCTCTATAGAGCTTACTGTAGCTATAACCACAGGATACATAGAGCCAGGGGAGGGATGTTGGGGGTGATGCGGTTTGGAGTGTCCCACCCGAAATGGAAAGAGGCGTTGTGAATCATGACTTACAAAGTAAATGATGAAGACCATCGAAGTCAAATTGGCAACGTAGACGAAGTAAAACTTCCACTAGATCGCCCCCAATGCAATCGAGTTCACATACTAATTGAAGAAACCAGCCCCAAACACGACGGTCAAGTTTACCGAGAGGTCCTTAGACCGAAGGCGGAATGGGAGGATCTCGACTGGATAGGCGATGGACAGCGGTGGGAATGCGATAATGGGGAAACCGAAGAATATGAAATGGAAGGCGACTACCGCGCTACCAGCAGCAGTAATATGATGCTCCGCAAAGACGCCTGAGAGAGGGTAATGACTACGAAGGATGCTAGCATACCGCAAGCGGAGATCTTCCATAGCAGTCGCCAGCCGTATTTTCTACAACCAGAGCTCCAAGAACTGCGAGCAAGGCATTCCAGACTTGCATCCCGAGATTTATACCAGCCTGAGAGGCAGTGGAAGTAATTCCAACTGATTCAAGGATAAGTGCGAGATAGTACGAGATGATACCGTTTCCAACCCACTGGATCATGAAGTCGACAAGCACACAGATTAGGGATCTGTGACGGTTGCCCTGGGTCTCAAAGAAAGACATGAATCTGGTTTTCTGGCTGCTTCTTGTTCCTTCTCAAGAGCTTCGCGAATGTCGCTGAATTTGTACTTGGCCAGCTCTTCGTTCACATTGCCATTAGTGAGGTACTTAGCCAGCATATTGAGTGCTTCTTCCCTGCGCCCTTTGGATACCGGTCCCCTGGGCGATTCTGGACAAGAAGCGAATCGAGTAACTGGAAGCCCGGAAAGAGTCCCTGAGGCGAACACGGTACTCTCCAATTCCAGCTATTTGACAAGGACAGCGTTCCAAGCGTTATACATGTCGAGATTATGGCTCCCCAATACCAGACTGTCTTGAACAGAGCTCTGACCTGCCCTCGATGTTTAGGATGCATGATCTCAGTGGTCAAAAGTGGCGCCGCTGTTTGTGCAAACCCAGGACGTATTCAGTGCATAACACGTGTACCTAGTATCGCCCCACGAACCTGTTGCCTGGATTGTGGATGCGGCAAGTATGATAGATAAACTGATAGCAACGGTATAGGGGCGGCCGATTAAGTCGGAAATATATGAGGCGGAAATGAAAGAGGGGGATTCACTGAGGCTGGTGCTGGCGATTATGAGGTCGAGGATGCTGATAGAGATGGTTTCAAGGTCGTCCTTTGACTGGGAGATGTCAGCTTTCGACATTCCATTTGAAAATGTGGGGGAAACCGTACACTGTGAGATAGCAAGCAGACCATTCATCAGACTTTCCGTCGAAACCATTCGCAACTGCCGAGGAGAACATCAATGCAATTCCGGGGTCTAGTCCCCATAGCCCTGGGTCGTGGATCCATTTGGAGTTGACATTGTTCCTCAGGGTCCTGTGCGCGGAGTCTCCGCCTTGAGACACAATCCTACCTGGACCACCCATGGTCGCAAGAAAGGAACAAAGTGAAGTGTAACAAAAATCCAAAGAAGAGCTGCGGTATTTAAACTAGGGATTGCACATGCTTAGATGGAATTGAGAAATTTTTGTATTGATAGGGTTGGTTCACACCGGTTCAGATGTCAGCCACAGAACAACCTAAAGCTCTTTAACCGCTGCGAGGCGTCTCATTCAGAGAATCGAGCCACCCTGATAAACTTTTCATACAAAGATCTATCTAGAGGGTTTTTGTGCGTATGTAAGCCTAATCTGTTGGTACAAGGGTTTGGATCGACTCCCCGGGCACCCAACCCCAGATTCCCGTCCCGAAAGAGGGGAACCACCCATGCAATTTAGAACGATAATCGCGCATCTGAGAGGAAGAATTGTCGGGAGGAATTATGGAAGATGGAAAATTTTGAATGGAAAGAGGTGGCGCTGAGAGTGGCGGACAACCATGATGCAGTTGTGCAGATGGGCTAAATGCTTACCTCAGGTGCTCAGGCCTCTGCGTCGTTAGGCGCTAACATCTTGGCCACCCGGTCGGGCCACCCCAAAACCCACCAAAAAGTCGCATTTTCAGAGTTTTGCATCCGAACAATCATCCAGTCAAAATTTTATAAAATACTAAATACTACTTCTTTAAAGTATAAAAATCAAGAATATGATACTCTCTACATCTTTTCTGAAGCGTGGTTGAAATACAAAGGGAAAATACATTTTCTCCATACAAATTTCTGAACCTCTCCCCCCATTTCTTAAGATTACTAAAACACCCTTTTTCAGACACGTCATGGGTAAGTAAAATATCATTAGGCCATCATAGAAGAACTAAATCTAAAATATTAGCAATTTTAGCTTTATTGTTGTCGAATGATCAAGCTTTGAAAATGCAACTTTTTGGTGAGTTTTGGTGTGGTCCGACCAGGTGGCTAGCTTGACTAGGTGGCCAAGATGTTAGGCTCTGGGGGAACCAAGCTCTTGCGTTAATTAAAAGTATGAAGATAAGCGCTTACTACACGCTCGTGCCACCACAAGTAAATAACACCTCAACCACCACCATCTAGGTGTATTATACACTTCTTTTTCACACGCAATCTACTCCTCCTATTGCTAGAATGCCAGAACGCCGTAAAAGAAAGCTACAGGTCTTTTCTACGCCACCGCCAGTTGTCGCGCCGCCCGAAAGAGGTCATCGCGACCCTATCGAAACCCCACAACGTTCTGCAGTACTCGCGGTGCTGTACTACGCCCACGTACAAAATTAATACTGCCCTATGCTCAAAGTAGCACAGACCTTTAGCTTATCTGAAGTAGAGGTTTTGTAGATCGCTTACAGTAAACGCGCGCGGCGTCTCCATAACTCAGACGAACCTGACACTTGTGGGAGGCCTCGTTAACTCATGAATTCTGACGCCAACGCGATCGCGAGCTATATTGATTAGTGCGAGTTTGAAGAGAAATGCTTGCCTTGGCCAGAGCTTGCGCACAGAGCTGGTGTTAATCCACTAGAAGGGAAGGAGAATTACTGTCGGCAGACAATATTAAAGCACGTACAAGAGGTCTCTGGTATAGAAATCTATAAAGCAGCTGTTAAGGAAGATCATCCGCCTAAGAGGCGTGAGGAAAGAGTCATCTGGTGCGAGCTTCAGCTTGAATTACGCCCTCACGGCGTACACTGGAGGAGGGTTATCTGGTGCGACGAGATCCATTGGAGTACTGGGCCTAGATACCCTAAAAATATTAAAAGAAGGCCTGGAGAGCGCTTTAAGAAGAAGAACGTTCAGCTTAATAAGCGACCTGACCCAGAGCAGCAGCAGAAGTTTCATATCTTCTGTGTACTTGGCTATAACTTTGCCTGGGCAATTCCGTACGACGCAGGTAATGCCAATGGCAAGATGAACGCTAAGACTTTTCTTACTATACTGCCACAGCTACAAAAGGAAATACTTGGCCTAGACCTCGTCTTGTATCAAGATCGTGACTCTGCTCATCTTTCAAAGTCGGTGTTGAATTGGATGGATCACTACGGCATGGATTATCTTGAGGGCCCTCCTAAGTCTCCTGATCTATCAGTAATGGAGACCTGGGTTAAGCCTCTGCGCTAGAAGTTCTATTAAAGGCACTGTGAGACAGCTTATACAGGCGTGCAGAGGTTCTACAAAATATGGGCAGAGATGAAGGCTGATAAGATTAATAAGACTGTAGATAGCTATCCCGCGCGCCTCCACGAAGTAATTCGACAGGAGGGAGCTGCAACTAAGTACTGAGAGCTTATATAATTAATTCTACTCGAAAATTCAACTGTAATACACTGTATAGGCGTTATTAAATAACGTGGTGAGCTAAGCGAACAGTAAGCGCTTATCTTCATACTTTTAATTAACACGAGAGCCAAGCCCTTCGAGGAACTCATCTATGTGAGTTCGAAGTCGACGAGCGATTATTATGGGCAAAATGCCGTCAGACAACGCGCAAAGAAGACAAGGCATACTCGCTCCTAGGTATTTTTGGCATATATATGCCGTTCATCTATGGCGAAGGGGAAGAGAACGCGTTCAGACGGCTCCAAGAGGAGACTGATAAGCCTTCAAACGGTCCCCGACGGAAACAGGCCCTAATCCAAATAGATAAGGAAGACCGGGAATGCATACAACACTTACGCGTCACTGATCCCCGCGATGACAAGAAGCGCATTGAGGAAACTAAAGGCGGCTTACTGAAGGGCTCGTACCGCTGGAGCCTCGAAAACTCCGACTTCCAACGATGGCGTGACGACCAGCAGAGCCGACTGCTATGGATCAAAGGCGATCCCGGCAAGGGTAAGACGATGCTGCTCTGCGGCATTGTCAACGAGCTGAAGAAGTCTATGGCCAAGACGGATCTTTCCTACTTCTTCTGCCAGGCTACGGACTCCCGAATCAACAACGCCACGGCCGTGCTGCGAGGCCTGCTGTACTTAATTGTCGATCAGCAGCCATCGCTCGTCTCTCATATTCGGAAGAAGCATGATAACGCAGGCAAAGCCCTCTTTTGAGGATGCAAATGCCTGGGTTGCCTTGTCCGAGATCTTCAGAAACATCTTGCATGACCCCAGCTTAAACAGCACATACTTGATCATAGACGCGCTCGATGAATGCGTAGCAGATTTACCGAGGCTTCTAGACTTCATCGCCCAGAAGTCGTCTGTATCTCCCCGTGTGAAGTGGATCGTCTCAAGCCGCAACGACACCAATATTGAGCGGAGACTACCATTTGACGATTCCGGAGCGAGGCTGAGTCTCGAGCTCAAAGAAAACGCAGAGCAAGTATCCTGTGCCGTTAATGCGTACATCGATCATTGCCTTTCGGAATGAACAGAAATTCAACGTGACAACTTTCTCTGAGATTCGGTCCGGGAGAAAATGCAACGCAAAGCCAATGGCACGTTTTCTGGGTGTCTCTCGTCATCAGGGACCTTAAGGAGGTGATGAGCTGGGAGGTACTACAGGTCCTTGACGAAGTCCCAGTGGAGTTGAAGGACGTATATCGTCGAATGATAGAGCGAATCAAAGAATCGCGGCGCCAACGTTCAGAACTTTGCCGACAAGTGCTCTCCATTATCATCGCCGCGTACCGTCCACTACACCTGCAGGAACTCTATGTCTTATCCAGCTTACCGACACAGGTCCAAAACGTAAACCAGTCCATTACAGCAATTGTGCGGATGTGCGGCTCATTCCTCACAATTCGAAATGACAATGTCTACATTATCCACCAATCAGCCAAAGACTTTCTATCTGAGGAAGCGAGCCCTGACATCTTTCCTTGCGGGATTTGGGATGTTCACCATTCCATCTTCTCAAAATCGCTCCAGGTCATGTCTAGGACGCTACGACGAGACATGTACAGCCTACATACGTTATGATATCCTATCGAGCGGGTTAAACAGCCAGACCCAGACCCGTTAGCAGCGTCATGTTACCCGTGTATCTACTTGGTCGATCACCTCTGTGCCTGGAATCCAAACTCTCATGCAAATCACAGCGTCAGCTTGCAGGATGGAGGCGCTGTTCACGAATTCGTCAGAAAGAAATACCTTTACTGGCTGGAGGCTCTAAGCTTATGCAAGGGCATGTCGAAGGGAGTAGTCTCAATGGCGAAACTTGAGGCTTTAATCCATGTAATCCATGAATCATCAACGCTATCTGTGTATAATGCATGCTGACATAACTTAGAGAAGAGTAGATGCATCAGCATTAGTCGAACTAATCCAAGATGCGCGTCGATTTATTATGTATCATAAGTGGGCAATAGAGAACCATCCTCTTCAAGCATATGCGTCTGCACTCACGTTCAGTCCAGCCGGCGGCGTGATAAGGGGTCTTTTTAATGAGGAAGAGCTGAAGTGGATCACGATAAAGCCGGCTATGGAAGATAAATGGAGTGCCTGCCTGCAGACGCTCGAGGGCAATAGCCATTTGGTCAACTCGGTGGTCTTCTCCCACGACTCGGCACGGCTCACGTCGGCTGCGGGCGACGGCATGGTCAAGATCTGGGATGCTAGCAGCCACAGTTGCTAACAATCAATCAATCAATCAAAGCCCCCTAGGATTGAATTGATTGCCAATTTTTGAAGTCGTAAATTGGATTGATTGATTGATAGGCCTTGTAGGAGTCAAATTGGATTGAGAATTGATTGATTGATTGTATATAGCTTACTAATACACTTTTTTTTGGCCAGGGCATCGCGTAGAGACTGTTTACAGATCCGAGTCTTCTAAATCCCACTCAGCAAGCTTGTATATTGTATTAAGGGCGTCGTTTGACAGCTCCCGGGTAGTACAATCTCATTGGGCCCTGTAGTCGTTAGTTATATGTAATACAAGCCTCGCGGATGTACGTACGCCTGAATCCATGCTTCCTCCACGCCCGTACGCATTGAATTGCTGCAATTAGATGTGCAGATAGCTTCGTCCGCCGTGGCTCCAACATATTGCCAAGCTCTGAAAACATGCGCTCGCAATCGCAGCTTGAGGCCAAAATTGATAGGATGTCAAGGGCCAATTTTGAGAGCTGGGGGTAAGTCGTACGTAGGGACATCTAATAGGCAAACGGATTAATCGAATGTGGGTGATCCTAGGGTAGATTTGGCTCATTTTTTTTTTCAGCGCCCAAACTCATCAAGGTCCTTGTTGTCAATGGAGTTCTTCTAGGGATTCGCAAGTTGCTCAATTTGGTCCTACATATCAGAAACTGCTACCCTTTTCTTTGGAGGAGTTGCCGGATTTGGATTGCTTTTGTACGTAGCCTAAAGCTTGATAAAGGCTGTCTCATTATTATTAAGCCAAACCTAGTGTTTCTGCCAAGAGTTGTTATAGTAATACTTGTAGTACGGATGTAGGATAGTTGCGGCATAGTAAGCTGGCAAATCATCAAGCTTTGAATAGTACTTTCAAAGCTTCTTTTAAGCAGCCTTAATATTATACTTTTAGTGATCTTCTGGTGCATCTAGCTCATTATAATTAATGTTAGCAAGGCTTTTAACTATTGCTTCGTACAAGCGTAAGATGTATTTAAATGTAGGGATAATTTCGTGTATTGTGCTGAATTAGTTAGATTCTCTTTTACCTTTAAGTCTTTAAGTTACATCCTTCAACAGCTTTAAGATACGAATGTAGTTAGTAATTACTGCCCAATTTGCTGTTGAAAGTCTATTACCTTTCATTTATAAAGGTACTATAGGCTCCTTTGCTTTAGATCCTTTCGCGCGACGCAAGGCAGTCTCTTTCCTGTGTTTCTTGATATGATATTGCATGTACAAGTTAATTGATAAGGCAATCTCTGAAGCTTGCTTAAAAGCTATGCAGAAGGAGTTCCAGCAGGTAGGTACTAGCTTGACGATTAATAGAGGCTTAAACTTTTTTAGACAATTACTTAGCGTCTTTTAGCTAGAAGTTTCTAATTAAGTTATATTGCTAAAGTGTGTAAATATAGTTAAGTACGTCCATAAGCTTACTAAAAGGGCTTTTTTGTCACTATTCTTTAAGAAGCTGTAGCTTTTCTGTAAAATTTAATGTATTGTTTTTAAAGGCCTTCTTATCAACTCCGTATATAATTGTTTGCCCAACAATATTAACTGTATGGGGACCACATTGTAATTGTTAGTATTTTGGGTTAAAACTATAAAGCTTTCCAAGGTGCTGAACAGCAGTTGTGTTTAGCTCCACATTATTTAGTACAAAAAATCCAACTTGTGTTTCATCAATTCTAAATTTCTGTACGATGTAATGTACCGCGTCTTTAATTCTGACTCTAGTATGTCTACCTAATAGCTAGGGCAGCAAAATTGGGTACTCATTAATTTCGCCTTTCTCATTAAGGTAGTGTACGTGTATTTTACAAAAAGCCTTCTTGCCACCCTTTACAGTCCAGCCATCAAATGTTACGTGTATTTTTGAGAGAGCCTTTGCAATGTGGCTTTGAACAATTGGAAGAAAGGTGTTGTACAGGGTAAGAATGTAACGAGTTACTAATTAGTAATTAGCTTATAAAGTAGAAGCTGCTTTAGGATTTGCAGTGTCTATCATTATTTTAAAAGCTGGCGATTTGAATTTACATAAAGGATGATTGTTTTTAACTAGCTAATCAACAGCTTTTAATTAAAAGCGCTGAATGTTGAAGTTACCTAGAGCGTTGCCAATTTCTTAAGGAATATCAATACTTTGTACAGTTAACTCCTGGAGAGTCTGTTGGCTAGCTAGAAGGCTATAGGCCCTCTTACCACTTAAATAAAGATTGTGGCCCTTCTTATTTTTTATCAAGTGTTGCGCAGTAGTAGATGTTTGTGATGTAATATTGTACTTACCTTTTCCTCCCGTGTTAATAATTTTGTGTTGATGGCAGTACTTGCATATGAAGAAAATCTTCTAGGGATTTTAGCAAAGCACGACTTAATAGCTATAGCTGAAAACCCAGCTTAGCTTTTGCTTTAATGTAGTAAGCAGTTTTATAAACTCTGGCAATCAACCCTAGTTAATACCATCGAAATTGTCCTTATATAGACTATCATCCTCCACATCTTCTTTTGTTGGTGGGTTTCCGTTAGATGTAGGTGCATCAACAGAGGCGGCAGGGGGACAAGGTTTTCGGCGGCAATGTCCCTGAGCTCTTGCTCAAAGGTAAACTAAGTATCTGACTATGATTTGGCGGCGCGTTTACGCTTTGTTGACGTCGATTTAGGTGGCATATCATTGGCTGAAAGAATGTAGGGTTATCAAGGTAACGCCAGGAGTAAAAAATGTGTATGGAGCGCTAGTACTAATTTGGTATCTAAGGTACGTGCGTTGAGCCTTAGTGCAAGAATCAACACTAAAAAACTATCGTCAAGTCGCCTGTATGCCTACTTCTGCAGCTTCAAAAATAATCAATTAATAAACAATCAATCAATCAATTTTTGGCACCAAAATTGAATTGGTTGCTAAAAATCAGCCTCAAGAATTGGATTGATTGATTGCTTACAAAACCAATCAATCAATCAATTAATTGCTACAGAATTGATTGTTAGCAACTCTGCAAGCAGCGGCGAATGCCTGCAGACGCTCGAGGGCCATAGCGATTCGGTCATGTCGGTGGCTTTCTCCCACGACTCGGCACGGCTCGCATCGGCGTCCTACGACAAGACGGTCAAGGTCTGGGGTGCCAGCAGCGGCGAGTGCGTGCAGACGCTCAAGGGCCATGGCGATTCGGTCAAGTCGGTGGCCTTCTCCCACGACTCGGCACGGCTCGCGTCGGCGTCGCCCGACAAGACGGTCAAGGTCTGGGATGCGAGCAGTGGCAAGTGCCTCCAGACGTTTGGTGTTGGCAAGGCACTCCCTAATATATCATTCGATACTACCGGCTCGTATCTTCGCATTGAAATTGGTACTATCATTATTAATGCATGTGCATCAACTTCAAATATAACACCGAGCGTTATGGGTCCTCAAAACCCTCAATATCAAGGCGGGGGTTTGAGTTCAGATGGAGCATGGATAACATATAATTCAGAGAACCTGGTGTGGTTACCTTCGGAGTATCGGCCGTCAGGTTCGGTCGTGTCAGGGAAGACGATCGGCATGGGTGTTGGATATGGAAAGGTATGGATATGCAACGTTGAGCTCAGCGAATCATAAGAGCTTAGGAGCGTTTGTATGGAGGCAATTAACTAATTATTCTATATTTTATTATATCCCTATTTCATAGAAGGGTTCAGGGATAAGCGTGAATATATAGTTGTGTAATTTGCCACAACGAAGCTTCGAGAATCCTCTAAATTGGTGACAAGATAATTAGCACTAGGTAATAGGGACTACCTTAAGCTTAAAGATTTGCCATGCTTGGGTATTATTAGAAGCGGATAAACACCTTGATCACGCTAGCAGGGAGGGTGGCCGGCCCACTCTGGCCACACCCTTGTGAGCTCTACGGTGATAGAGAAGTTCCATGTTGTATGTAATAGATCACGTGCTTCAAGCTGTGTGTAAGGCAGGTGCCAAGATCTTCACAGGGTAAACTTTCCTATTTAGAAGATGCAAGGATACAAGAACTCTACTTCAATCTAGAATGAATACGGTAAGGTTCCCGCTAAGCGATGTTGGGGCCCGTACGGATATGCAAAACCGGAAGCCGATTTTACAAGCGTGTAATGATATCCTTACGATAGAAGTCGGCAGACATGCTAACAATCAGTCGGACTGCCAAGAATTGATTGCTTGATTGCTTATGTTAGCAATTAATCAATCAATCCGCAAGCTGCGCTTCCATGCAATCAATCGAGGAGAGTCTGTAACCGAGTGCAGGGAATCAATGTAGCAACCCATGATTAATTAAATGAGTGGAAGACTCGATTTATATACACAATCGAGGTGGACAGTATGTAAGAGCGTACGTAGGAGTGTACGCAATCTGCTGACGCCATGAGGGTCAGAGGTGAGAGATGGCGAGAGCACTACTTGATGACAAAGAGCGCTACTCGGTGACAGAGTCTCGATTGATTGATTGATTGTAAGGTGAGGCTATTCAGATGTATGTAGGGGTAAGCTGGTGATGTTTTTCTGGAGCAGCAAGATGATGTCGGAAGGTAACATCTAATTATCTAACTAGGCCTTTACTTCCCTACCAATCCATCCTTTCAGTCAACCTTGCTCCCGAGCGTTTCTAGCTCTTCCTTCCGTATGAAAAAGGGCACTGAGATGACCCACGCTTTTTAAGATACTCAACTGTTGCCATCATTTCATCGATACCTTTTCCTTCTTGAGGCTTTGGGCCTATAGTCTGCAAATTATATCCTTGAGGGTGGTACTTGTCTCCTCTTGTTCCTGGAGCTCTCCCACCAAGGGCTTTCACAAATAGCGCTGAAGGGCCCCACGTTGTCCAAAAGTCGGTTCGATATACCAAGGCTGGAAGCCAACGTGATTGAAATTGTACAATCCCGACACTGGGTTTGGGTCATCATCGACAGCCTTTACCGCCAGGAAAGAGGGCCTCGGAAGACAAATATGGCGTAAAGAGAACTTCCGAAAGCTTTTAGAAATTGCCAAAAGGAATTTGAGGGTGGGTCCGGGAGCTTCAATGCTTCAGGAACTCTTGTCAGCTGACCGACTTATCCTGCTGCGTGCGATGTGTACATGTGGACTCACCAGAGACTAACCCGCATGGTGTCGTCCAACTCAGATCCAATTATCTTTCGCAAAAGGATTGTGATAGCGTTGGGCATAGCCGAAGTCACCGAGTCGACATAGACCCTAACATACTGGTCGTTCGTCGCTACTGGCCTCGCAACAGCCGCCTCATACTCGGCCGTCCAATCTCTGAGCTCTACCGCAAAATGTAACCGAGTGCAGGGAATCAATGTAGCAACCCATGATCAATTAAATGAGTGGAAAACTCGATCTATATACACAATCGAGGTGGATTGTACGTAAGAGAGTACAACCTGCTGATGCAGTGGGGGCCTAATGTGTTGGAGGCCTGATGTGATAAGGGCCTCATGTGATGGAGGGCCTTGTGTGATAGAGGGCCTAATGTGATAGAGGCGCTATTCGGTGACACAAAATGGAGCCCGTCCTCCCAGCCGACTCCGCTAGATGGCAATGGTGTGAACGAAATTCCCATATCTTCGCCAAGATTTTTGTGAAATATACCAATAGCACATTTCTCCATATCTGAAAGCTTTCGCCACTCGTCGCTGTCCACGATTCGAAACGATTCCACTATACCGTCGCCCAAAGTGTGCAATAGGTCCTCGTTCAGAATTTTGCCTGCCTTACGATACCTCGCATGCAAATAATTCATCCGGGCCACCGCCTCCATATAACGGATTGATTCCCGATCTTTCGATTGCACCTCGCGAAGCAATATTTCTGTATCGACAGCTCGCTTTCCAGCATTCTTTCTATTGTTCTGTCCGGTAACAGCAAAAAGCTTTGACATTGTCGGGATTCCACCAGCCTAAATTTTTGGTCAATAACACGTGCGTACAACGTCCGCCGAGTGAAAATGACCTTGAGTAAACCGATTGTTCGGGCTTTATTAAATGCTGAGGGAAACTCAAGCTCTTGCAGCAGGGTCATGATGTTGTATGCTTCTTTCGTAGTCATGCTTGATAATGGTCTCTTCCCGCTACTAAACTTGGACTTGATTTTTTCTGCGCGCCGATATCGGAGGAACCGTACTAAGAGTAAATATGCCAATATCAAAATGGCAAATGGGAAGTAGCCCATCCAGCTGGCATTGATGCTCGCAGGAATCGTTGCCTGTCGGGAAGACATGGTGAATGGGCTCAGGATCTCCTTAAAAGCCAGCAGATGTGATAGTTGAAGTACCCGTACGTAGGATAAGCAAGACAAATGAAGTATATTCCTAAATGTGGATGAGCCGTTGTTTAAAAATATTTTAAATGTTCAATGTTCTCTTGGTTACCAGATTTAACGCCTGATGTTATGCCTCGGCTACTGGCCCAGCTCGCACACCAACCCAAAGAGGTCATACTTCTTAACCGTAACACCTAACGTCCAGCCCACTAAATGTTGCAGATGCAAGGCACAAGGCTCTCAAGTCTCAGGGTTGAATGAAGTGTTGATTGATTGATTGTCTTCTGGCTATGGAAGCAGGCAGGAATATCCCTCCGTCTGCTGACTAACAGTGATCATGTGATACCGTGCTATCACATGATCGCGTACGGAGTTATCCCTTCGTACCATGCTCTGGGGCATATCCGTAACACTAAACGCCTAATTTCAAGCCCACCTACCTTCTATATCTTAACAATTACTAAAGCTACTAAATTATAACACACTATAATATAGTTATAACGTATTTCATGGGCGAGCTGTATAAACGGGCGAGCTGTACACTTTACCAAGACCCTATCAAAATACTATCATTCATAGTATTATTACTCAACGGTACCATCAGTTATAGTACCATTCTTATTACTACTAGGTTTTATAGTACTATCTTTATTAATTTTGCATGTTCGAGCGTTATGCCTAGTCCTACCGCAGTTACTACAGCGCCTTTAAGTTAGTTCAGCTCTATCTACTCTTACCTTCCTATAACCCTTCTTACTACTAGAACTCGCAGTAGAAG
Source organism: Zopfia rhizophila CBS 207.26 (assembly GCA_010093925.1). Classification (NCBI taxonomy): domain Eukaryota; kingdom Fungi; phylum Ascomycota; class Dothideomycetes; family Zopfiaceae; genus Zopfia; species Zopfia rhizophila. Next base: position 93,490 of record ML994759.1, on the reverse strand, counting down.
GGTTCTTAGTAGATTTATCCTGGCTAGTACTAAAGCTAAGTACTCTTCCTTTCTGGATACGCTTTCTTTTACGCTGCTTTCGTTAAGATACAGCCTTATTAGCTGCTTTAAGCTCAGCAACGCGATCACGTATAAGCACTATCTCTTAAGCCATCATAAGGGTGCCTTTAACAAGCTGCTAATACCTATTCTTTAAAGAAGAGAGTAAGCTACCCAGCTTATCGGTAATTAGCTTCGTTTGCGACCTAAATTCATGATAGTTCTTAGGGGTTTTTGACTGCCAGGTGACCTCTTAGTTGGTGGGTAGTGTAGACGTGCGTAATTGAACATCAAGCTTTAATATCACCTTATCTAGGTCGAATGGAACTAGGCCAGTGCCTTGAAAGCTTTCTTGGATATTACTCTCAGTAATCAACACGTCAAACGCGTCGCGGAAGGCTGGTAAGAACTTTAGTTTAGTAATATAGTTGAACCGGTTACGCATTAGCTTTTCGACTTGGCGCCTATAGGCCGTCTTTAAAGGCGAAAAGCAACCTATATCTAGTGGCTACAGGATGTGTGATGAGTGTGCCGGTATACATAGAGTAATAATCTTATTCTCCTTACAGTATTCCGTAAATGCGAGAGAGTTGTGGCTCTCATGGCCGTTAATAATTAATAATTAGTATGCGCCAACACTACGCTTCTTTGTACACACATTAAAGTGCTTTAACTACGTAAGACTAAGCTCATTAGTTATCTAGCCGTTATCAGAGATACCAAATTGCTATTAACGCGGTATACCAAGTTCCTGGTACCAGGCAGAGAGGTAATTCTTGCCCTTATAGATAATAAAGGATGGAATCACGAACCCCAGTGCGCTAATAGCTAGGATTACTGTAACCCACTTATAATTACCTAGCTAAAGGGCCTTTGGTTAACTCTATCTCTCAGAGCCTGTAACAACCTTCTGCTGAGTTATTATACCTATTTGGAAACTAGATTCGTTAAAGTTGTACGTGTCTTTGTCCTATATACTATACTTGGCCTTTATGTTACATACAAGGTCGAACTAGCCCTATATAATAGCTAGTTCTTCCTGTTTATAACGCTCATAGTCTAGCTTCCGATTATACTTTATTTGAATCCCTGGTGTACGCTTGACAAAGGTGTGTGGCCAATTTATGTCTACTAGGTCTATCCCTTACTTAGCTAGTAGCTTATTAGCCATCTCTCAAACAGCATTCAGTAAAGGGGCAAATCCTCTTAAATCTAGCTTAAGAATGTACTTCTTTATCGCCTCCTCTTTAGAGACCGTGAGCTTCATCAAATTGGGCGTATAATCACGTCGTAAGGTGGTTCCGTCGCGTCGCGTCTTTAGGCTCATAGAGGGTACATTATAAATGCGTGCGGCGTTTCAGAGGCCATAAATTTGGCCTATATCGAAAGCATAGATAGCAAGCTATATTCTAGCTTCTCGAGAAATCGATTCTAGGTCGGTGGGTGGATGCATGGTACTGTGATTAATAGTGTTGTTAGGGTCTTAGTAAAGTGTATAGCTCGCCCGTTTATACAGCTCGCCCATAAAATACGTTAATAGAAATAAATAAAATAATATAAAAAACGTTAGGAAAAAAATTGGTGGTATTTTTATAGTACTTAGTAATAGTTAGCTATTATTTGCGTATTTTATATATTCTACTCTATAGCTTATAGTCTTAACTTTAAAGCAGTATTAAGCCGCTAAATATAATACTATCTTATAAAATACTACAAAATACGCGATTATATCCTTTAAAGCTTTTATTATTATTTATAATATTTATAATATTTATATAATTTATTTATTATATGTATTTTATAAATTTAACGCTAAGTATATTATTGCTGAGCGTAGCGAAGCTTCTTCTATTCAAATAGGGGGGTTAAAATTCAAAACCCCGCCGAGGTAGCACCGAGGTTTCTCGCGCCCTCGTTGGTTAGAAAAACAGAGGTTCTCGTGCTTTTATTGGTCAAAAAAACCCATGTCACGTGAACGGTTCGGTTATTCCACGCCAGAGGAACACCAAAATTTGCTGAAAATGCTCGCGCGACTAATACTTCAACGCCTTGACTAATACCTCTCTTACGCGACTTCTTTCACGCTACTTTCCTAATGGATTCGCCTCTTTGCAACCAGTGTGGCAGCTCTAAAGATGCCGCCACAGATAAGACAAGCCATGGTGCTTGGAAAGCCAGGTGTTTCCGCCTTTCATTTCTCGCCGCCTTGCACCCTCGCCCCAAGTGGTTATACCCATACGACATCCCACACCCCTAGCTCCACATCCTACGCCACAGAACCCCCTAACTATGCCACATAATCCCCCACTCCCACAACGGCGACGCGGTCCCCCCAGTTATTTACCGGGTGGATTGGATAGCAATGATACCCTAGCCCAAGCTGACGCCTGTCGTGCTCGAGCTGGAGTTCAGAGGCAATACCGTCTTGAGCGTCGAGCGGGTAATGAAGTTTCACCTACTCCATCCATCTCATCTTTAATAAGACGCCAGGAGGAGCTAAATCAGTCTTCTCAGTCAACCCTTCTATCCCAGGCTACTGAGCTAAACCAGTCTTTTTAGTCAACCTTTCTATCTCAAGATACAGAGCCAAATCAGTCGTCACATTCAACATCCGCATCTCAGGATACTACGGTCGACGAGTTCCCTTTTTCTACTCTATCCACCTTCCCTGATTTAGGTCCATCTTATAACCTGCCGCTACCTGACCCTCTTATGGATCTTTTAAGTAGCACCTTTTTGAATAACCCTGCCCTTAGCCCTACGGATTAAGAACTTATTAAGAGGTTTTACACCCGCCTTAATAAGCCTGTAATGGAGACCTGTGGTACTTGCAATGAACGCTGGTTTGATATGAAGCTTGTGGATGGAAAGTGCTCTATTTGCCATAAAGACGAGGCTAAGCACTCAAGGCTTGAAGATGGCTCTCAAGATCCTGATTTTGTGCCCCTATTCGGTCATGATAATGAGATGGACTCTGGCTTGTGGCCTGAGGAGCTTCTGAAACTTTCCCCTATAGAGGAGATGCTAATTACTCGAGTATATATCTTTATGGAAGTCCGCTAATATTAAGGTGCTTAATATAAATATACAGGGCATATTTGCCACTTTTTATGTAATGTTGGGAAGATTTTTAGTTCGTTACCTCTTATACCTTGAGACCTTGATATTATACTCCTTAAGCCACCCCGCTCTTCCGGTGATAATCATGAACGTGTTGACTGATAGTTTTAGAATGACTATCGTGTACGGCGTTGGGCGGTTCAGCGTTGGCTACGCTTCTTACAGCAGAATCATAACGGCTATAGAGATATTACTGTTAACGATAAAGCCTTAAGCGCTCTCCCTGACGATGATTACGTTGACAGCGATTTACCTACTATTAAGGCGGATAAAGTATCTTCTATGTTTACTCAACAGGAACAGTCTATAAATACCACGCAAAGAGGTCTCGCCTACGACCAAGCTACTAAGGGTTTAGACACTAATACGGATATGCCCTATAAGGATGATAGTGAAGATGGTAGTAACAACAACAGTAAGAATGGCAATAAGGATAATAGTGAGAATAATAGTGAGGATAATTCTGCTCCTTAAGTTACTACAGTCCTAGATCTAGTTCCCAATGCACAGGAGTTAGAGATTCTACGGCGTTAGGTTGGAGCCCCAGTCTTACTATCTATAGCATCTGTCTAATATACCCCTTTGTTAGAGTTTAACTGTAGTGAGGCGTTACTAAGTAGGGCTTTCCCAATATGTTTTCCTATAGGTACAGGGGAGTACATAAAGTCTCGTTAATAATATATTGACTATAAATTCTACGTTAAACACATGTTACTATATAAGGATGGCTGCATAGCGTAATATCCGCGCTTTCGTTACGTAGCGTTCAATACGATTATAAGGAAGCAGGTGAACTTAAAGTCTGGGTTTTTTATGTCAAGAATGTCTAATAATAAAGACATCTCTATTAATAAGCTTTAGAGTGCTTTTGAGGATGACAGTTCCTAGTCCACAGCTATACTAAACTTGGTTATACGTTTTACCGGAGCCCTCCGTGGGACGCGCCCTTTTTGGGCGGGTAAGAATAGAGGTCTTAAAGCTATGGTATGTAATTTCATTTCGCTATTTACTAGAACTAATACTAAGACTAATACTAAGACTAATACTAAGACTAATACCAAGACTAATACCAAGACTAATACCTTTCTAGATACGGTAGCTAAAGAGTCCAAGTTTATTTATCACTTTCTCCACGGCTAATTACCATTAGGATGACTTAATATAACATCTATCTTAATATAATAAGTGAAAGAACGCCACCCCCACCGCTAGGATTAAGATTACATGTAATAACGTTCAGGATAATCCTCATATTATCGCCTATTACTTTTACCGGCGTTTTCAAGCTTTTAAGGATGAGGTACTTACCCCTAAGTTTAGTGTTATTAACAGTTAAAATCGTTTTAAGTAGTAGAGTCGTGGTAGTACTTATAATTATGGTATATATTACTATAGAGACGCGCCAAATCCTGATAAAGAGCTCTTTAATAAAGATAACCACAGGACTTTAGCCGAATTTGCGAGGTTTTAGAGAGTATATATTTCTACTATATATTCTTAACCTCAGCCTTAAGATATTACTAATAAAGGGTCGCCTCTTTCACTTGCCTATTCTAATATAACTTAGGACTTTAAGCAATTATTCTTAATCTTAACTAGAATTCAAATCCACTATTATATAATAGAGTATTACTTAAAGTTTAATAAGAAGACAAAGTAGCTTAAGTGCTGATTTTCTGCTCCCTAGCTATTTACTAAATCCTCTACTATTTACCGTGATAAGGGCAAGTCGTATTATTAGTTTTACCTTACGCGTAATTATTCTTAATTAAATTCATATTACCGTATACTCTTAATAGGATGGCTGGCTAATATTAATATTTAACTATATACTAGTACTGCTGGTATAATAGTATATAATAGAAAGTATACTACTAAATAGAAAAAGCAGTCTAAGGACTATAAAACTATAATTACTAGAATCTTATTTAAACTTAATTCTGAAAGGCCGTTACACTCTTTCGTTATAAAGATAATAAATAAGCTTATTAGTAAGTGGGACTGGTCTACTTAAAAGGTTTTCTATTTTTTTTTTAATTTACCCTTAGTTTATTGCTCTCGTTAGGTACTTAATGTTAATTATTAGCTAAAAGAGAACTAGCTAAATACGTACCATTTTAAGAAAGAAAGTGGTAAAGATAATAGAACTCTTTATTATAATAAGAGTCTTCTCTAAAAGTATAAAGATTATTCTAATCTATTTAATCTTTCTTTCTATAATTTCCTTCTTAAACACAATTATACTGGCGATATAAAGGAGAGGCCTTGGGCTAAGCTAAGAGTTTTAAACTTTATATTTTAGTATTATTTTAACTATAACCTAGCGCAGTTTGCTTGTGTTAAACTTATACTCTATTATCCATTTCAAGAAATAAGTAAAATCCTTTTATCTGAGAATAGAACCTTTATTATATATAAAAAGACTTATTAGCACTATAAGTCCTACTATAGTTACCTATAAGATAATTTATATAAGAAAAAAGAACTATCTACTAAAGAGAATAATCTAGACCTTAAAGATATTAATAAAGAAAAGAAAGACTTTGATTTATCTTAGAGAAAATTAGCCACTCATTAACCAGGCACATAAAGTATTCTAGTTAATAAAAAAAACTTAGAAAATTACCCTAAAAATCACGTAATAAATTAGTCTACCTAAATTAGTATTTATAACCTTAATCTCTTTACGTACTGGAAGTAATAAAAGGCTGATTATCCTACTAATCTTACTATCTAGACTAGAGAGACATATAAGACTTTTACTAAAAAATAAAAGTTATTTAATAGGCTTATTATAAACCATTACTAGTTAATTTTAATTAGAGAAAACCCTTTATAATAACTAGTTAACCTAGATAGAGAAGTAGGGTCTGGAAAAATACATGTTATAGAATTTACCTCTACTAAACTTAATGATCTAACTACTACTTATAAGTATTATTCTCTAATAATTTAAGCAGTACTTATAGGTTGTGCTGCTTATAATATTTCTAGTAAGACACTAAATATATTATTCTATATTCTAATTAAAAGTATAGAGTTTATTAAGTTATTATTATAAGCTATTTAGGCTCTCTAAGCTACGTTTAAGAATATTTAGTATCTAGTTATAAATAAAAAATCTATAGTTAGCTTAAAGATACTGGCTTAAGTTAATTTATGGTATAAGAAAATTTTCCTATTATCTAGTTATCTCTTTTTTAGTGGCTTAAGTGTGGTTTTAGCTAGAGATTTCTTTTAACTTCCACCTATAAATATAAGGCCTCTATATAATACTTATATATTTTAGAATATAAGTAAGACGTTCAGGCAGTAGCTATATTAGTAGTTTAAGAAATCTATTATTCTTAACGTTATAATATGATAGTAGGGCTATAATTAGAAGACTTTTTATAACACGTTAAGTTGTCTTTACGTTAGAAAAATTATAATTCAGGACTAGCTTTTATTTACTACTAGGATTTAATTAACGCTTCTTATAGATAATATTAATTTATTTCAGAATATAATCTATATCTACGCTAAGAGGGCTTAGGTTTAGAAGTTAAATTACTACTAGCTATAAGATTCTAGCTAATCTATAATAGCTATTACAGCTAGCTATAAGGGCGTAGAGACTAAAAAGTCTATTATAAAAAAAACTAGAAACCTTAAATTATTACTTTTTTTAAGTATTAGCTTATGGGTTATGCTTATGGATAATATATAAATAAAAAAAAGCCTAGTAAACAATACTCTAAGTATATTAAATAATATTATATAATTAAGTAATATTATAAACTCTTAAAAAGAAGCCCCTTTAGCGTTACTTATTACTTTTAATAACTATAATAAACTATTAGTATATAGGACATTAGGCGGGAAAAATATAGTACTAATTTTCCATTACTATTAGAATTTCTAGCGTGGGAAAGTTATATATTTATAGACTTAATTCCCTTTAATAGCAGCTTATACTATTACTATTTATAAGTTTCAAGATATTACTATAAAACAGGCGGTGTTAGGTATCTTAGATAAGAAAGATTTTATTTTTAAATTAACTTATATAGCTATTTCACGCTGTAAGACTCTCCAGAGTGTGTTATTTATAAATACTTTTAACTTTTAAAAGTTAAAGTAAAAGGAGAGTAATATAACACGTATAAGATAGGCTAATATTAATAAATGACTTTAATATTAAGTTACGGCCACTAACACAGTATTTAGATCTTAAAGAGAGGAAATATGTATATAGTCTAGTAGACTAATACTAACTAATACTAACTAATACTAACTAATACTAACTAATACTGATTAATACTTGGGACTTTGTTATTTTATATCTACTTCTGTCTAAACCCATCAAGCAGCTTAATTTATGCACTAATGTTTTTTAGTATAGAATTATTATTTTCTAAAAGCTAGTAAAATAAGTGCTTAGTATTATTCTTATTAAAATTCTAAAAGTAAAACTTCTTAGTTAAATTTCTAATTATATTAGACTAAAAAGCACCTAGAAGATTTATGTATTCTAATATAAATACTAACTAAATTTTAGACTGAAGATAATAATTATAAGATTATGTTATAGTAACTACTGCCATAATAACACGCTCTAAACAGCTAAATAAGCTATAAAAGAGTAGAATTAGATAATTACTAATTAAATCTAATTTAAGTATTAAGACGCCACGTTCAATGACTAGGGCATATAAGACTTTTAAAATAGAAATCTTAATTCTATTAGTAATATACTAATACTTTGATTAATATCTTACCCTATAGTAGATACTAAGCAGCAGGGCTGACTTCTTCTTAGTAGGAATATCTTTAAGATTTATACTTTTCTATATTTAACTAACTTAGCTGAAATGCTTTACTTATGTTATTATTATAAGATATTTCTAAACAGGTATTAGTATTAGTATTAGTTTGAAATTAAGAAGATAAATACTAATTTTAAATCATGATTTACTTATAAGCCTTATAATATATTTAAAGTCTGTTTAAGTAAAGAGCCGCTTTAATTTCCTAGTAGTATTTTTTAATGCTATATTTTAAAAGTATTATACTACACGCTATTATATTATTAAATCTACTATAACTAAGTCCTTAAATATTTAAAACTATTCTTTAATATTAGCGCTTAGCTTTATTTTATTATTATTACTTATATTATTATTACCTATATTATTACCGCCTGATACAGTATTATCTAGGAAGAAAGATTAGAAGGGATAGTCTTTATTAGAATTATATAGTTTTACTTTTTAAGTCTAGTAAATACTACTTTTAAACCTACTAATGTTAGTAACTAATATTAAAACTAATACCTTACTTGCTTATAGTTCTTTGATAGTCTTAGTCTTTGTCTTTTATTTTAGATTTTTGGTTATAGATTTCTTGTTCTTTTCCTTAGTAGCGTTAATTTCAGCCATATGATCTTTCACATATTTTATCCGATATTTTAAGATGAATTTATTTGTTGTATTTTTATTACGTGTTAGTACTAGCTCTTTATTCTTTAAATTATTATGCTTATTCCTTTCTTTAGCAGTATACGTATTATTGGAATATTTATTATCTTTTTTTTAGTGTTTATTTAGTGACGTTGTAGAGGCGGGTTTTACAGCACATTTCAGAGACATAATAAATAGCTAGTAGGTAAGATATTATTAATGTATAGTATTAGTCTAGGTATTAGTTTTACGCGACGTAGAAACTTATAAAGATTATTTTAATAAGGTTAGTGCGTTAGTGTGGTTAAAATAGTAAAATAAAGTTAAATAAATAAATAGTTTATATACTAGGCAGCTAATAAAATGCTTGCATTTTACTAAAATTTCTTTTTTACTTACCTTTATTAATTCTAACGCCCTATAAATTTCAACACCTACTTTATTACTTGCTTTTATTATTAACTATTTTGTTATAACTAATACCTGTTTAATACTTTAACTATAGCTAGTATAGAGTAGGCTATATCTATTAGTTTTAATAAATCTTATAGTAAGGTTTCTAGCATAGAGCATATTACACCTGCTAATAAATCTCATAATAATATTTCTAGTATAGAATATGTTATGTCTACTAATAAGTCTTATAATAATGCTCCTAACACGGAGCATGTTATGCTTACTAGTTTTAATAAGTCTTATAGTAATATTTCTAGTATAGAGTAGGTTACATATACTAGTTCTAATAAGCTATATAAAAATCTTTCTAGTAAGAAGTATGTTACGCTTACTAGTTTTAATATGCTTTATAAAAATCTTTCTAGTAAAACAGCACGTAAGACTATTACCTCTATAAATTAGTTCTTAGTATTAGTTTAGGTATTAGTTAATTATAGCTAATACTTTATAGTTCTTAAGCCTTAAATGCGTATTAAACGGCCTTTAGTAGCTATAGCTAGTAATAAATCTTAAGTTCTACTACTCTTATATCTCTAGTCTTTTAGTAGTAATTATAGGCGTAAGCCCGGTAGTATATTTCCTTAGTAGCCTTTTCTATATCTATATTTTATAATTAAGTTAATAATTTACAGCTAGTACGCTATATGAGATTAAATACTATTAATATTATTAAAAATATCTATTAAGGCGTCTTTTATTCTAGTAACTGGTTTATAAGATTACTAAAGACTTTAATAATAATCTCTAGTTTCAGGCTATAGCTCTTAACGCTTTGTAAGAAGCTATAAAAACTTTCTTAGTTAATGTTTTCAAAAGTAAGTATTTCTAGATATTAGTTATAGTATTAGTCTAATTAGTTTTAGCTATTAATTTATCTGCTATTTATGCTAAATGAGTTATAATTTAGGTTAAAGATTTCTATCACTTCTTCTAGATTATCCGCTGCTTAGCTGGCTATGCTAATTTTATTAATAATATAAATTTAGCTTATATCACTTAAACAGGTTATTACTAGTAGAGAGTAATTAATAAGAAATAAAGCTAAATATATAGGGCTTAGCATTAGGTTAGAGTTAGGTATCTTATTTCTAAATAGGAGTTTAGGTAACTATTCTAGGCTTAGAAATAATTAAAAATCTATACTTTAGCCTTCTAATAAGTAAACTATAAGTAACTTAAAATTCTAAATTAAATATATAATATACTTCGCTACGCTCAGCCTTCTAACATTTATATTAACTTTAGTATTTTATATCTTATATCTAGTTCACTTTTTATATATAGTATGTATATTTTAAACTATAGTTTTAAATTACTAGCTACTACTAATTTACTATATAAAATAATAAAATACTATATAAGCTTTATTTACTTTTTTTTTATATTAAATTAGAATTAGCTCTTACACTAAATTGAAATTAGCTTTTATATTATATCTAGAGCTCTATATAGAGCTCTAGAGATAGCTTAATATATAACTCTAAAAATAGCTTAGTATATAGCTTTAAAGATAGCTTAGTATATAGCTTTAAAAATAGCTTAATATAAAGCTCTAGAAATAGCTTAGTATAGAGCTCTAGAGATAGCTCAGTACAGATCTAAATACACGTTAGTAAATAAATTAATAAAAGGCTTAATAAACCTAAATATTAGCTTAATATAAATATATAAAAAAAGGAGAATAAAGGGAAGAAAATTCTATTAAAGCTAAATAAAAAACTAAGTTTAGCTCTTCACGTATAAAGAAACTTAGTATGTATAAATAGAAAATAGTAACTTTACAGGCTTACAGCGCCTATAGATATTAGTAATAAATTTTAGAAAGTAAATAAGCAAAAACTAGACTATTATATAAGTAAAATAGTATAGAATTTAGAAGAAGAGTATAGTATATTATAGTATTTAATAGCATTTTATAGCATTTTACTGTATACTTATAGTTAAAGTCGTAATTAGCTATACTTTCTAGTAGAAAAGTTATAAGAAAAGTCACGTTTAATAGCTAAATACTATTAAATACTTAAATAAAGTTATAATTAGCTATACTTTATAGTAGAGTTATAAGAGAAGTTACGTTTAGCAGCTAAATACTACTAAATACTTAAAAATACTAGAAATACTAGAATAGCATGAATATAAAATTCTTAGCCATGAATTTTTTTCTTAATAAAGTTTTTTGTTATTATTATAAGTTACTAACTTACTAATGTAAATTATACTAGTAATAAGCTGTCTAATTAATTATTATAACTATTAATTAGTTTCCTTACTTCCGGATTAGATAGCTTATTAGACTTAGTAAAAATTAATTAACTTAGTAAAAATAAAAAGAAGTAATATAGTAAGTTAAAATTTAATAAAATAGTATTAAACTATTTTACTTAAGGTATAAATCTTAATTTTAGAGTAATTATAAAGAATTAAAAGTAACTATAAGCTGTCTGATGCCTTATACTTATAGTAAATCCTCTATATATATATTATATACTAATTAGAAGTATATTAAATACTGCTAGAGAAAATAAGGGAAAATAAGTTCTTATTTATATTATCTATATTTATCTTTATTATGTTTTTTTATAGCTAATTACTTGATTTATTTACCTATTCTAAGTACTATTTCTTATAGAACTTAAACTTATTATAGAGTAGTTCTATCTGTAAGTTTTATCTCTACTAATTTACCTTAACTTATTAGTATTATTTATATATTTTATTATATTATATTTTCTATAGTAATACCTTCTTGCTTACGCTTTTTTTTTTATTATAGTTTATAATATTATCCCCTTTCTTTAAGTCTTTAGCCTGAAGGTTATTCTGTTCTTTCTTTTATAAACAATATAAAAATAGTTAGTCCTTTATATAAAAACTAAGATTATAAAAACCCCTTATATCTTTTCTATTTTTTTTAATTTCCTAAGGATGACTTGAGCGGAATTATCCTTAATATAAGCTTACTATTTAGTAAAAAGGGTTTAAGAGAATAGCTATTAAATACTATCCCTATATTCCTATTACTAAAGAAGTAATTATATTTATTTAGTAAATCTAGCTTCTAGATAATACTCTACGTATATTAATTAAAATATAAAGTGTAATCTTATTATATTATAGCCTGAGTAAAATTAGTTAGATTATAATAAAAAAAAGCTTTAGCAGCAGCTCCGCACTACTAAAGAAAAATTAGTTATTATAAAATTCTATAAACTCTATTTTTATTACTAACTAGTTTAAGTAGATTTTTAAAAGAAAGAGATATTCTAGCATAAGCTTACCTTAATTAATAAAGTTCATACAATAAAAAAAAAAAGTAGAGTTATTAGAACTAATTTAATATATTATAATTTATAGTATCTAGTGTCAGCTCGCCTTTCTTTTCTAGTTTTAAGTAAAATATTTTATATTTTCTATATTTTTTAAATATGTCTTTAGAGCAAGCGTTTACTGCTTTTTTTAATAGTATTAATTAATTAGCTTTAAATTATTCTTTAAGTTCCTAACTAGCTCTTACGTATTATCTTTAGGTTTATAGCTTTTTTATTTAACTAAATACTTCTACTAACACCTAAACTTTTAGTAGTCTAAGATTTATTAGACTGTTATAAGTTGCTTTAACTTAATAGTACGTTTTATGTTAGTAACTTTACTCTAACTAATTACTTAACGAGCTTTTAGTTCTTTCTGTATCTGGAATAAATAGCCCTAGGTTTAACAGAATAGAGTTTGTGCTTTATCGCAAAGTAGAAAGAGGGTATATAATAGATTTAATAAGATAGTTATTAAACTAATTCACTTAAGTTTAAGTCTCAACTTAGAGAGAAGATCTCGATTTTAGAGTAACTATAAAGAATTAAAAGTAATCATGAACTGTCTAATGCCTTATACTTATAGTAGATTCTCCGTGCGTATATTCTGTACCGTTGTTTAGTATATTAGATACTGTTAGAGCTGTTAGAGGTATTAGAGCTTCTAATACCTCTGGTATCTCTAGCTACTAAGTCTTGGTTTAGTTATGTGGGCTACTGCTCCTAATCTACTAGTATAGTTCTGTATTTCTGTTCTTGCTTCTTGGCTTGTACTTTAGCCTGCGCTAAAGTATCCCATGCCTGTTTACAATTCTTTCTTTCTAACTCGAATATACGTTTCTATCTTAGGGCTTTATTGGCTGTTGTTGCTAGTTCTTTTAGCTTTTTAGTTATAGCTGTCTTGCTGTTACTGTCCGTAACATTATCTCTCTCTTCTAAGTCTTTGTCTCGGAAGATAGTTTCTTTTTTTTATAATCAGTATAAAGGTAGCTAGTCTTCTGCTCTGTGTTTTAGGCTATAAGATTCTTGACTTTCTTTCTTTTCTGCTTAGCTCTTTAATGATGACACGTCCTGAGTTATCTCTAATACGTGCTTGCTATTTAGCTTCTTGGATCTATAGTAAACCCTATTACATGCTGATACCCTGCTTGAACTGTACCTATTAAGGTGATGATTGCCTTGTGAATCTAAGTTCCAGTCGCTATTCTGCTTGTAATGATTGTAACATGAAATGCGACTTAGTTGTCTCGCAGCCGGAATAGGATCGTATTAATCGCGATAAGGAAAAACTTCGTTGTTAGTTTGAGAAAGCTGAGGCGGAGGCCCTTGAGGCCTGTTCCTACGCCCTTCATCTTCATCACGAACTGGCGAAATTGGATTCTAAAGAGAAGGAGATATTTGATCGAGAGATGGCCTCCATCCGTGAGGTTCAAGCTCTTAAAGAGGCGGAAGCTTGTTCCTGGGGTCAAGAAGCTTACATACCGCGATTTGCAGTGGTAGCTTCCTTCTAACCTGTTTTATTTTCTTTCTCAGGTTTTGAGTGGAACATTCTGCACTCTCTTTATTCCTTGGATTTAGTTTTGGAGCAAGCTTTTGTTGCTTCTAATGGTACTAGTTAATTAGCTCTAAACTGTTCTTTAGGTTCTTGATTGGCTCTTAGGTGTTATCCTTAGGTCTGTAATCTTTTTATCTAACTAAATATTTCCACTGACGCCCAAACTGTTGGTAGTCTAAAATCTATTGAACTTTGTACTTGGTAGTGTCTTTTTTGAGTTTAAGTTTTGTCTATAGTTTGGCATCCCGTGGTGCTGGTTCTAGTTTGGAGACATGGAAAACTAGGTAAATCCTTGTGTCTTTAGGTAATTGTAGTTCGTAATTCATAGGTTCTATTTATCATTTAATCTTGAATGGTCCCAATTTGATGTGATCTAGTTTTCGTGATGGTTGTTTTGTTTCTAAATTTTTTTTTTTTAAGAAAACCTTATCCCCCTCTTTAAAGGTTGGTCCCTTAACTTTAGATTTATTCTTAATTTGTTTGCTAAGATTGCCTTTGTGAGTAATTTTCTGTGCGATATTCTTGTAAAGTAGTTGTAAGTCCTTGACTTTTTTTCTTACAGGTTCTAATACCTTATTCAGTTTCTGTGGTTCTTAATAAGCCGTAGGCTTATAACTATAGTTCGTATAGAGTGGTGATTTTCCTGTTGTTAATGACTTTGTAGAGTTGTATATAAACTCAGCTATTAGTAGTAAGTTAATCTAATTGTCTTATGATTCGTTGACATATATCTGTAGGTATTATTCTAACGTTTAGTTTGTCCTTTCTGTTTGTCTATCTGTTTGTGGGTGAAATGCTGTTGAGAGGCGGTGTTCTGCCCCTAGTTACCCTATAAACGTCTTTCAGAATATTGACGTGAATAATTTGTCTCTGTCTGTGATGAATTCCCGTGGCATTTTATGTCGTGCGATTAAAATTTTGATTAGTAATGCTGCCAGTTCATCTGCTTTGATTTCCGTATGGGTTGGTTTAAAGTAAGCGTACTTTATTAGTTTATTAATAATAACCAGTATCATGTCATACCATTAACCTCTTTGGGTGGCGATTATCGGTATTCCCGTGATAAAGTCTATCATGACTGATTCTTAGGGTAGATTTGGTAAAGGTATAGGTTGCATGAGTCTATACTCTTTATGTCTTAATGCTTTATTCTTTTTGCAATTAATGCATTCTGAAAGAATTTTCCTGACCTTACTTTAGATTCCCGGAATCTAGAAGTGTTTGTTGATTTGTTCTATAGTTTTCTTGATTTCCTAATGTCCGTGCATTTCCGCTGAATGTTGTTCTTTAATTAATTTAGTTTGTAATTCATCTAGTACGTAGATTGTCTTTTGGTTTAGATTCTATAGTAGTCGTTTATTATTAAATTCCCTTATTCGTTTTTCCTAGGTGTTTTTAATAATGACTATGTGTTTGACATTAATTTGTAAGCTTCCCAGAGATCTATCCTGTTTTTATTTGAGTATTATATTATGGATTTCTGGTATATTTCTTATATAGTCTACTTATTAGCTGAGTGCGTTAGCTGCTGTGTTTTTTTTTCCCACCTTATAAAGTATTTAAAAATCAAATATGGAAACTAATTCCTATTATCTGATTTATTATTAATTTAACTTCTTTGTTATTATAAATGCTGTTAGATTCTTATAGTCTAAGTACACAACAATTTAGTGCTTAGCTTCTTTTAAGTAATGTTTCTATTTTTCAAATGCTTAAACTATTGCTAATAGTTCTTTATTATAAATATCATAGTTTAACTTAGTAGTTATAAGTTTGTGAGATAGGAAGTCTACTAGATGTTTATGCTTATTATTTTATACTTGTAATAGAATGGCTCCTGTAGCTCTGTCTGATGTATCTACATATATCTCCATTTAAAGTCATGGGTCGAACATCTTTAATATCGGTAGTTTCTAGAATATCTTTTTTAGAGTTATAAAAGCTTCGTCTTCTTTAGCTTCCCACTTGAATTATTAGTTCTTTTTAAGTAATTCTGTTAAGGGTGCTGTGATTTTTGAATAGTTCTTAATAAATTATCAGCAAAAGCCTGTGAATCTAAGAAAAGAATAAACTTCTTTTATGTTTATTAGTATAGGCTATGATAAAACGTTTTTAGCCTTATCCAGGTCGACTGCTATTCCGTCTCAGGATATTAGATACCCTAAGAATTTAACTTCTATTTTATGGAACATATATTTCTTTGTTTGAATATATAGATTATGTTTCTTAAGCTTCTGTAGTATTTTTCTAGTATACTTAATATGTTCTTCTAGCATCCCATTCGTGTATACAAGCACGTTATTAAGATATGCTATTATAAATACGTCTAGATATTTTCTTAGCACATGGTTAATAATTGTCTGGAATGTTGCTAGTGCGTTTGTAAGTTTAAATAGTATAACTAGGTATTTAAATAACCTATATCTTGTCTTTAGTGTAATTATCCATTCGTGTCCTTCGGACATTCGTATTCTGTAGTATTTATTCTTAATATTAAAGAAACTAAACCATTTAGCTCCTCTGAGTTTATTCATGAGTTCTAATATCAAGGGTATAGGGTAACGATTTTTTACTATGGCTTCGTTAAGGTGTCTGTAGTCAATACATAACCTTAATTTACTATTTTTCTTTAGTATAAAAAGTATTGGTGATGCTATAGTGCTTTTGCTTTCCCATATATATCCCTTTTTTAGGTTTTCATTTAGATATCATCGTAACTCCTCTTGCTAATTGATAGATAGTTGGTATAATAGTCCCGGTTTTAGATCCGTTCCCTCTTTAAGTGTGATCTTATAATCCTAGTCTTAGTATTCTGGCAATTAGTCTTTGGCTTTTTTAAAGAACCATTTTCTGAATTCCCTCTGGTATTCGTTCGGCATAATAAACGTGGTATCATGAAGAGTTATTTTCTTTATCTATACTATAGCTTACGTTTATTTATGGTAGTCCTTTCTAGTTCCTACAAACTTCATTCTCCAGTTAATTAGTGGGTTCTATTGTGCTAGCTAGTCCCATCCTAATATAAAATCCTCACTACTTAGATCTATAATCTTAATATGGCAGTTATCCGTGTAACCTGCTGCCTTAATAGTTACATTCTCCGTTTCGAGATTAATTAGACTTTCTCTGAATGTTGCCGGACTATTGTCTATGTGTACTACTCTTATAGGTTCTTCTAAAACTCTAGTTAAGATATAGTGTCTCTGTATCTACTTGTTTAATATAAGTATTTTACTAGCCCCGCTGTCTACGAGTGCTTGCGTCTAAAAGCTATTAATATATACGTCTATATATAGCTTATTTTCATGTCTTTGTTTAAGTCGTATATAGTTGAGTGATAACTCCCGTGTTTTGACCTTAGATTAGCCCTCCAGTGGCATGGTCGTTGCTTGCTGGCCTTCTAGTTTTTTGTCGGTTATTGACTCTTAAGTGGCAGTCGTTTCTTTAGTGTTTCCTTTTTTAGTCTGTGGATAGGGTATTGCTGGAGTTGGCATTAGTTCTATAGTAGCATCTTATACTCGCTTCTTGCTTCTTTTCCATAATCTCGGCACTTCCATCTTAAGAAACATTCCTTAGTTGTTAGTTTGGCATGCAATTCCGTGGCTAACCATCTATCTTAGTGGTGTTCAGTCTGGTGATATTGGCATCCTAGTTAGCACTTATCCCAGTCCAACTGTTTGTGTTTCTCGGTCTTTAGGTCCTGAAGTTCTTCTTTGGAATCCATGTAGATCAGTTCTTGCTGTGTGTTGAGTTCTTATTTCTATGCTATTTATTTTAGCACTTATCTTGTCGTTGGTTTTTTAACTTATATAGTATAAGCTGCCTATTTACATTTTCGTCTGGTATGCATTTTTTCTTTATATATCTAGTACTTCTTTTGCATGGTTCTCTCGGCGGCTTCTTCGTCTTATACCCATAAAATAGGTAGGATAGGTTCTTTCTCTGGTTTTCTGTTCCAGTCCTATCCTAACTCTGGATATCTAACGGGGTGGTAATAGGTTGTATGGCTTATAAGTAGTATTAGTTCTTGTCTGTGGATCTCATTTATCTATGTGGCTAGTTTTTGTCCACTAAGTCTTCCGTGCTGCTTATTACTGGCTGCCTGTAATACTTATCAGCACTTATATATCCTGTCTTCTAGGGTAACCTCTTAGTGCTTAGTGATATAGTGTTCTTTTATATAGTGTTCTAATTCGTAGATTTAGCAGTGTTCCCAGTTTACTTGCTGTCTGATTATTATAGATATTAGCTCTTTGCCTTCTATTGTTTCTTAATTTTGTTATTGTCTGAATTTCTGATTCTCTGCTCTGAAGGGTCCTCCCTTCTGTTAGATTATCTTATAGAATTAATTGACGTCTTTTATGGAGCTGGCTTGGTGTTATTTGATAGCAGCTTCTCGTATAGTGGTAATTATGTTGTCAGCCTGTCCTGTTAAATAATCCTTAACCTGCTAATATAGTATTTCGTATTCTTATTTAAGGTGTGTGTGTTTTCTATAGATCTAGCATTACTCCTTCTGGATTCGTCATGTGATAGCCTTTTTGGTTATCTAGTCCTTAGCTGGTTCTACTTAGACTATGGTAATCTTAACTGGCGCCTTGGTCTGGACATAAGCCTGTTTAACGTCCACTCTTTATTGTTTGTAGTCTTTAATAAAGTGTTTTTTCTTTCCGCAACTAAGACATGCTCTGCGTGTGTACTGATTTATTTGTTTCTTAATTTACTTGTCTTGTTTTTGTCTGTTAACCCATGCGTTCTTGACTGACACTTAGTCGATTTCCATCGCATCATAGGTTCAGTTATCTTTCCTATTTTTTTGTGGTGTATGGATTATTGGCCTAGCGTTGTTTTTTTTTTTCTTGTTCCTTCTAGTACTAATAGTTATTGATTGTCACCGCTTGTTTGATGATTTCTAGAAGTATGCTAGGTTATTTCCCTCAGGAAATCTCATTCTTGATTCTATCCTTTAGTCCTGCGTAGTACATTATGACCAGGGGTTGATCTGCCCAGTCTAGTCGAGATTGGATTTGCTTGAATTCTGCCGTGTAGTTAGCTACTAATGTGCGTTGTTTAAGCCGTTGGAGCTTCTAAATTACCTCTGTTTCTTTATTAATTTTTCTGAAGACTACAATCATTTCTTTCTTAAAGCTCTTATAGTTTTTGAAGGTTCTTTTGATATCATCATTGCAGTTCGTGAGTCCCGCTGATCCTAGGTTAGGGTCTCCTTTAGCTAGATAATTCTTTGTGAGTGGTTTAAACCATTTCATGGCTCTTCCTGTCATGTTCATGCCGGCTGCTAGGATCTGATCTTGGTTAGTTGTGAACGAGGATTGATTGAACTGACAGTAAAGGTCTATTGTGGCCATAAAGGTCTTGAGTTCGTTCCTGTTGCTGTTAAACTTCGCAGGAGGTTGTATCTTTACCGTCTCTTCTCTACTAGTTTTGCCTGCTGCTACTTGTTGCTATAGATTGACTAGAGCGTCGCGTAACTCCATGATGGCTGCTTCCTGTTCTTGAATAATTTGCTATGCGCTCTTGCTTCCTCCTGATGTACTTCCTATAGTAGATAAAGGTCCTGCCATGACTTCTTCTTTACTATTACTTTTTTCTGATGAATAAAGTTCCTGTTCGTCCTTGTAGTGGGTCGTCATAGACTGTAATTAGAAATTCGTTATTGGAATCGATCCAACGTCCTCTCCTATACTTTGAAAGGGTAGTTATAATGTTACGAGTTGTTTTAACTTAACGGTACGTTTTACGTTAGTAACTCTGCCCTAACTAAT
Organism: Zopfia rhizophila CBS 207.26; assembly: GCA_010093925.1. Classification (NCBI taxonomy): domain Eukaryota; kingdom Fungi; phylum Ascomycota; class Dothideomycetes; family Zopfiaceae; genus Zopfia; species Zopfia rhizophila. The sequence goes on along the minus strand of ML994759.1, from coordinate 73,788 downwards.
TACTTAATGAGCTTTTAGCTCTTTCCGTATCTGGAATAGATAGCCCTAGGTTTAATAGGATAGAGTTTGTGCTTTATTGTAAGGTAGGAAGAGGGTGTATAATAGATTTAATAAGATAGTTATTAAACTAATTCACTCAAGTTCAAGTCTTAACTTAGAGAGAAGATTTCGATTTTAGAGTAACTACAAAGAATCAAAAGTAATCGTGAACTGTCTAATGCCTCATACTTATAGTAGATCCTCCGTGCGTACATTCTGTACTATTGTTTAGTATATTAGATACTGTTAGAGCTGTTAGAGGTGTTAGAGCTTCTAACACCTCTGGTATTTTAGCTACTAAGTCTTGGCTTGGTCACGTGGGCTACTGCTCCCAATCTACTGGCATGGTTCCGTATTTCTGTTCTCGCTTCTTGGCTTGTACTTTAGCCTGCGCTAAAGCGTCCCGTGCCTGTTTGTAATTCTTTCTTTCCAACTCGAATATACGTTTCTATCTTAGGGCTTTATTGGCTGTTGTTGCTAGTTCTTTTAGCTCTTTAGTTATAGCTGTCTTACTGTTACTGTCCGTAACATAGACTTTATACTTAGTAGTGTCTTTTTTAAGTTTAAGTCTTATTTATAGTTTAGCATTTTATAGTGCTGGTTCTAATCTTAAAATATAAAAAACTAAATAAATCTATATATTCTTAGATAGTTATAGTTTATAATTTACAGATTCTATTTATTATTTAACCTTAAATAGTCCTAGTTTGATGTGATCCAGTTTTTTTAATGGTTATTTTATTTCTAAATTTTTTTATAATAGAAAAACCTTATTCTTCTCCTTAAAAATTTGTTTTTTAACTTTAGATTTATCTTTCTAGTGCTTGCTGATGTCTCTTTTCTAAGTAATTTTCCTTACTATTTCTTAATAAAGTTATTATAACTTCTTAATCTTTATTCTTACTAATTCTAATATTTTATCTAGCTTTTGTGGTTCTCGATAAGCCGTAAGTTCATAACCATAATTTATAAAAAATAGTAATCTTTTAGTAGTTAATAACTTTACAGAGTTATATATAAACTTAGCTATTAGTAGTAAGTTAATCTAATTATCTTATTACTTATTAATATATATCCGTAGGTATTATTCTAGTGTCTGATTTATCTATTCTATTTATCTATTTATTTATAAATAAAATACTGTTAAGAGGCGGTACTCAGCCCCTAGTTTCTTTATAAACATTTTCTAGAATATTAATATAAATAATTTGTCTCTATTTATAATAAATTTTTATAGTAGTCTATATTATACTATTAATAGCTTAATTAATAATATCACCAATTCATCTGCTTTGACTTCTGTGTGTGTTGGTTTAAAGTATATATACTTTATAAGTTAGTCTATTATAACTAGTATTATATTATACTATTAGCCTTAAAAGGTAGTTATTATTAGTATTTCCGTAATAAAGTTTATTATAACTAATTCCTATAGTAGGTCTGGTGAAGAAATTAGTTATATAAGTTTATATTTTTTATATCTTAATACTTTATTCTTCTTATACTTAATACATTCTAAGAGAATAATTCTAACCTTTTTTTATATTTCTAGAATTTAAAAATATCTGTTGATCCGTTCTATAGTTTTTTTAATTCCTTAATATCTATACATTTCAGCTAAATGTTGGTCCTTAATGAGTTTAGTTTATAATACTTTTAGTATAAAAATAGTTTCCATTTCATGCTATTATAATCGTCTATAGTTATATTCTCTAATTTATTTTTATTATGTATTTTTAATAATAACTATTATTTTAATATTTATTTATAAGTTTCTTAGAGATCTGTCTGATCTTTACTTAAGTATTATATTATAGATTTCTAGTATATCTCTTATATAGTCTGCTTTTTAACTAAGTGCGTCAGCCACTATATTTTCTCTTTCTAATTTATAAAGTATTTAAAAGTTAAATATAGAAACTAATTTCTATTATTTAACTTATCGTTAATTTAACTTCTTTATTATTATAAATACCGTTAGGTTCTTATGGTCTGAATATATAATAATTTAATACTTAACTTCTTTTAAGTAATATCTCTATTTCTTAAATGCCTACACTATTACCAATAGTTCCTTATCATAAATGTCGTAGTTTAATTTAGTAGTTATAAGTTTATAAAATAAAAAATCTACTAGACGTTTATATTTATTATTTTGTATTTATAATAAAATAGCTTTTATAGTTCTATCTGATATATCTATATATATCTCCATTTAAAGTCATAAATTAAACATTTTTAATATTATAAAAGCGTTTTCCTCGTATTATCTCTACTTAAATTATTAATTCTTTTTTAGTAATTTTGTTAAGGGTACTATGATTTTAAAGTAGTCCTTAATAAATTATTAATAAAATCCTATAAATCTAAGAAAAAAATAAACTTCTTTAGTGTTTATTAGTGTAGGCTAAGATAGTATATCTTTTATTTTATTAAAATTAACTACTATTCCGTCTTAAGATACTAAGTATCCTAAGAACTTAATTTTTTTTTCTATAGAATATATATTTTTTTATTTAAATATATAGCCTGTGTTCCTTAAGCTTTTATAATACTTTTTTAGTATACTTAACATATTTTTCTAGCGTTTCGTTCGTGTATATAAGCATGTTATTAAAATATACTATTATAAATATATCTAGATATTTTCTTAATATATAGTTAATAATTGTCTGGAATATTGCTAGTGCGTTAGTGAGTTTTATTAGCATAACTAGATATTTAAATAATTTATATTTTATTTTAAATACCGTTATCCATTCGTGTCCTTTAGCTATTTATATTTAATAATATCTATTTTTAATATTAAAGAGGCTAAACTATTTAGCTTCTTTAAGTTTATCTATAAGTTCTAATATTAGCAGTATAAAGTAATAATTCTTAACTATTACTTTATTAAGATATTTATAATTAAGATATAGCCTTAATTTTTTATTCTTTTTTAGTATAAAGAGTATTAGTGAAGCTATTTTACTTTAGCTAGTTTATATATATTCCTTTTATTAATTTTTTTATAAGAATTTTCGTAACTCCTTTTGCTAGTGTATAGGTACTTAGTATAATAATCCTAGTTTTAAGTCCATCCCCTCCTTAAGCGTAATTTTATAATTCTAGTTCTAATATTCTAGTAGTTAGTCCTTAGCTTTTTTAAAGAACTATTTTTTAAATTTCTTTTAATATTCGTTTGGTATAATAAACGTGGTGTTATAAAGTATTACTTTTTTTATCTATATTATAGCTCTTATTTATTTATAGTAGTCCTTTCTAGTTTCTACTAACTTTATTTTCTAGTTAATTATTAGGTTCTATCATGCTAGCTAATTCTATCCTAAGATAAAATCTTTACTACCTAAATTTATAATTTTAATATAATAGTTATTTATATAACCTGCTGCCTTAATAGTCACATTTTGTGTTTTAAGATTAATTAGTTTTTTTTCTAAATATTACTAGACTATTATCTATGTGTTTTACTTATACAGGTTTATCTAAAACTCTAGTTAGTATCTAGTATCTTTATATCTACTTATTTAATATAAGTGTCTTGCTAGCTCTATTATCTATAAGCGCTAGTATTTAGTTACTATTAATATATACGTTTATATATAACTTATTTTCGTTTTTCCTTTAGTTTAGTTATATGTATATAAGTGTTATATTCTTTCTAATCTTTAGTTCTTAGCTCTCTAGTAACTTAGTTATAGTCTACTAGTTTTCTAGTTTTTTGTCTATAGTTAACTCCTAAGTGGTAGTTATTTTTTTTATGTTTTCTTTTTAGGTTTATAAATTAGGTATCTCTAAAGTTAGCATGCTTTCTTATTAAGTATCTTATATATATTTTTAGTTTATTCTCTATAATCCTAGCATTTCTAACCTAAAAAACATTCTTAATATGTGAGTTTTTTATGTAATCTTGTGGCTAACTATCTCTTTTAATAGTATTTAATTTAATATAATTAGTATTCTAGCTAGCATTCATCCCATAACAGCTGTTTATATTTATTTGAATTTAGATCCTATAATTCATCTTCTAAGTCCATATAAACTAATTCTTGTTATAAGTTAAGTTCTTTTTTATTTATTAGTTATTATAATATCTTTTTTATCCTTAGTCCCTTAACATGTACTATGTATTTATTCTATTTATAGTCTATTTCTATATAGTCTAATACTATATATATCTAGTATTTTTTTATTATTATTTAATTAGCGGCGTTGTTGTCTTGTACCTATAAAATTAATAAAATAATTATTTTCTTTTTCTTATTTTAATCCCATCCTAGTTCTAGATATCCGACGGGGTGATAGTATATTATATTAGTTATAACTAGTATAAGTATCTATTTATAGATCTTATTTATCTATATAGCTAGTTCTTATTTGTTTAGTTCTTTATATTATTTATTTCCTATTAACTATAGTACTTATTAGTATTTATATATTCCATCTTCTAGAATAACTTTCTAGTATTTGATAATATAGTGTTTTTTTATATAGTATTTTAATTTATATATCTAATAGTACTTTTATAATGATTTGTTATATAATATACTTATAGAAAGCACTACTACGTGTTATCACGTTGTTGTGTTATATATAACGTTACTAGTTACATACTACGCTTTTATATATATCTTAAGAGTGCTCTATAAAAGTCTTATCTCTCTCTCTTTTTTTCTACTCTTTTTTCTTTTTTTTTTTTTATACTAGAGTAGCTCTAATACAGCGCCTTATTACTTATAACTATTTATAATTACTTATAGATTTATGCTAGCTATAATAACCCCTAGCGCACGCGCTATATAATCATTATAAATATTAACTTCTTATTTTCTATTATTTCTTAATTTTTTCTTTATCTGAATTTCTGATTCTCCTTGTAAAATAGTTTACTTTTCTATTTTATAATTTTATAGAATTATTGCGTCTCTCTTTTGGTATCTGTATTATATTATTAAACTACTACTTCTTATATTATAGTAATTATATTACTAGGTTATCCTACTAGATAATCCTTAACTTATTAGTATAGAACTTTATATTCTTATTTAAGGTATATATGGCTTCTATATATCTAATATTACTTTTTCTAAATTCTTTTTATAATAGTCTCTTTTATTACTATATTTTTTACTTATTTTACTTGGACTATAGTAATCTTAATTTCTTTAGATGTTTTAGTTTAAACATAAGCTTTTTTAACATCTACTTATTATTATTTATAATTTTTAATAAAATATTCTTGTTTTCTATATCCTAAGTAGGTTTTGAGTGTATAGTGTTTTATTTATTTTTTAACTTACTTTCCTTACCTTCTTCTAATAAATATTTACTTAATATTAATATTTATTTCATTATAAGTTTGATTGTCTTTTTTATTTCTTTTAAGTATATAAATTACTAATCTTTCTCGTACTTTCTTCTCTTACTTTTATTAATATTAATAATTATTAATAGTTACTGCTTGTTTAATAATGCTTAGTAAAATACTTAATTATTTATCCTAAAAAATTTCATCCTTAATTTAGTTTTTTAGTCTTTTATAGTATATTATAATTAATAGTTAATCTACCTAGTTAAGTTATAATTAGATTTGCTTAAATTCTGTAGTATAGTTAGCTACTAATATTTACTATTTAAGCCATTAGAGCTTCTAAATTACTTCTATTTCTTTATTAATTTTTTTAAAAATAATAATTATTTCTTACTTAAAGCGTTCGTAACTTCTGAAGGCTTGTTATATATTATTATTATAGTTAATTCTATTACTCCTAAGTTAAGATCTTTATTAGCTAGGTAATTTCTTACTAGTAGTTTAAACTATTATATAATTCTACCTATCATATTTATACTAGCTACCAGAATCTAGTTCTAATTAGTTAGAAATAACTTTTAATTAAATTAATAGTATAAATCTATTACTGTTATAAAGGGTTTAAGCTTATTTTAATTATTATTAAACTTTTTAGAAAGTTATATCTTTACTATTTCTCTTTCTTAATCTATTTTTATTTATTATTATAGGTTTATTAAGGTATCACGTAACTCTATAATAGCTACTTTTTATTTTTAGATAATCTATTATACATTCTTAGTATCTCTAGATATACTTTTAGTTATAAATAAAAACTCTACTATAATCTCTTCATTACTGCTGCTTTCTTCTAATAAATAAAGTTCTTATTTATTCTTATAATAAGTTATTATAGACTTTTATTTAGATAGTTTTATATTAGAGTTTATCTAACTACTTTTTTTACTCTCTTAAGATAGTAATTATAATATTATAAGTTACTAACTTACTAACGTAAATTATACTAGTAATAAGCTGTCTAATTAATTATTATAACTATTAATTAGTTTCCTTACTTGCGGATCGGATAGCTCGTTAAACTTAGTAGAAATTAATTAACTTAATAAAGATAAAAAGAAATAATATAGTAAGTTAAGATTTAATAAAATAGTATTAAACTATTTTACTTAAGGTATAAATCTTAATTTTAGAGTAACTATAAAGAATTAAAAATAACTATAAGTTATTTAATGCCTTATACTTATAGTAAACTCTCCATGCGTATATTATATACTAATTAAAAGTATATTAAATACTACTAAAAAAAATAAGAGAAAATAAGTCCTTATTTATATTATTTATATTTATTTTTATTATGCTTTTCTATAGCTAATTACCTGATCTATTTATCTACTCTAGATACTATTCTCTATAGAACTTAAATTTATTATAGAGTAGTCTTATTTATAAGTTCTGCCTCCGCTAATTTACCTTAGCTTATTAGTATTATTTATATATTTTATTATATTATACCTTCTATAGTAATGTCTTTTTATTTATGCTTTCTTCTTTATTACAGTCTGTAACAGTTATATTAAGTATTATACTTTTAAAAACTTAAAAAATAATAAATAACTAGTTTTTAATAAATAGTATTTAATAAATACTTTTTTATATTATTATAATATATTTTAAATTAGTATAATAAAATTATAGTTTTATATATAATTTTATATTAAATAATATTATAAAAATTTTAAAAAATTTTAAAACTTTGTTTTATTATATAATATAAATTTTTTAATATATATATATATATTAAAAAGTAATTAATATTAATTTAATACATTAATTAATTAAATTTTTTTATAATAAAATATTAGTTTATAATACTTTATTATAATTTTTTTTTGTAAAAAGAGTTTTAATTTAAAAGTATAGTATAAAGAATATTACATTAAAATTTTAAATATTCTTATAAAAAAGGTCGACTATTAGAAGAGTAGAAGGAATTAAAAAAAATTTGGTGTTAGATAGTAGAAATAGGTATATTTTAAGACACAACGATAAAATCTGAGCTAAGATGGTCATGTGAAGCCGAGTAGTGACGCATACGCAAACGCAATTTATGTCTTAGCGCTAGTCCAGATATGGCGGCCGTTGCAAATCCCGCAAACTCCGTACCTTCTTAGCTCCAATCCTAATATCAACACGGTACTTAATCTATCTCACGCACTGCTACACGCTCCGCCAGCTGCCAAGGCCCTAGATCATTGGTTGATCCAGCCCCAGGACTTTAGTAGCTTTCATAATCTTCGGGTACTGTGTTGCAGGCACAAAATCTTCATTGTTTCCTCGCTTTTGGAGTCTCTGGATAGCATATCTCTGGCTTTTTTTAGCGCCATTTAAATCGTGGGTAACATTTGTGCAGCAAATTTTGAAGTTCCGGGGCTGGATCAACCAATGATCTAGGGCCTTGGCAGCTGGCGGAACGTGGAGTAGTGCGTGGGATATGGCCTCGATGTAATAATGATTGAGGATCTCTGCTAACTGTGGATCATCTTGGTTCCCTTTGTGTTGCCTCACCGTGATGATCAGGTGATCTGGGAGATAATATGAATGCCTGCCGTCCGAACACATTGGGCAGATCGGCATCGGACAGCGGTGAGTTCAGAATGCGAAAGCTGGTATCTGGTTCGCTTTCTCAGCTCCGGTGCACCCAAGCATCACCTACCTAAGCCTTGTTAGCCGCAGCGGCAGCAAGGTCGGCAAGGCCAAGAGTGGGAGTGTCAGTTGGTTATCACGCGTTGGCTTAACAATTTACTCTAGGAAATATATATAACCTAGCTAGCCCCTGTAGGATCTCCCTATCTTCAATCAATCACTTCAAACTTCAACAGGTTCTCTATACCATAGAGAACTGCTGAACTCTATGTTGTCATTTGTACATCCCCTTGCACCTAAACTTCTGCGACACTCTCACCCTCTTGTGCCTATAAACTTCAGAACATCATATGCGAGGTTGCCATGTCCTTGAAGCGCAGCATTAACAGCATCATCGCTGCACATCTAACCCTAATTTCGAGCAATTACCTTTGCGGTCAGCTCTTTTAGGCCTTTGTTCGTCTCGAGAGTCAATTCGTACGTAGTCAAGATTGCGTCCACAAATTCCGGGGTGTTGTAGTAGGCAAAACTGTTGTACTCGAACTTGCGCTGGATAAGGTCTTTCAACCCGGTAAACTGGTATTTGTCTGCCACGATGTACATCTCGGCGTGGAACTTGAGGTCGTTCTGCACCATGCTTTCCGCCCGGGGGGGGGGGGGGGGGGGGGGGGGAAGGTTTGCTTCTCTTCGAGCAACTGCAGAAAGTCGAATAAGAAGGATTGATTCTTGGGTGGGGTACCTTCGAGATCACACAGAACCGCTTGTTGCCCCGATCGGGAAGTTCCTATACATAAGTACCTTGTGTTCAGTATGGTAATGATCTGAGCAATAGCGTATGAAGCATGTCTCACCTTCTTGGGTGCTTCTTTGCCACAATGCGCTCCATTTTCCGGTTGTTTAAGGCGTATGGATGCTTATCCGCCTATTTCTCTAATCTCTTGCTTCTGGCGTTGATCGAGCCGTAGTGAGGCGACCTCTTCTTATCATATTCTCTGGCGCGTCCTTTGAATGGAAGTTTATGGTTTGCCTCCTCTTCGCACTCCTTCACTGGCGGTGTATAGTCAAGCTTGTAGAAGTAATCCACGACGCATTTGACGTGGGTCTTCTTCTCATCATGTAGGACGATGATTTTCTCCTCAGCTTCCACTCAGCTGCCTCTCAGCTGATCAGTATCATCGCGCAAATGGATGGGCTCACTGCCGGGAAACAATTCTCACTCTTCCGAAATTGCAAGCCTTCTTTAAGTACTCCTAGCGTGTGCAGATGATGTTCTTGTGCACTTTATACTGGTCGCCTCCACACAAGATGATGAAGTCTGAATATTCGCCCGCTTCGAGCAGGCTGTCGATTTAAGAAGTCAGCGAACATGTATTGAACGGCCGTGTTGGGGATCGCGAGGATAAACAGACCTCTCAAGTGATGTCACGAGAACCTCATAATGCTTATACGTGCCCATGGCTGCGTGCTCGGTTTGTGGTGAGTGAGCGACCTTCGGATGTACACATATATAGTGGAAACTTGATGTGGGATTGGTGCACTTTTCTAGGGATTTACACAAAGGAGTGATCAGGCGAGTGCCAAGCAGGGCGCAAACGCAGTGCAGGCAGTAATGGACCAGTGTAAGCGGCAGTATCAATTGGTGCTGCTCGGTTACAATATCCTTAAGAAGTTGACAGCCGCTGAAAGCCATCCATCTTTGTTCCTTGGGTTAGGTAGATAGTCTGATCTGCTTGGCGCAGTCAACGGAGAAATTCTGGAGGGTGAACTTATATATTCCTTGGGCATTGGCATGTAGCGGAAGGGCTTGTCATGTGGGGAGTATATGTAATTAAACAGGCATGATCAATCTCTAAGATAATGGACCGAAGGGCTATCCTTGCAATCTTGTAGAAAGTCGAAGATTATGTTTCTCCTTTGCCCACCTCTGTAATGGGAATATGTAATAGAGCAGCAAGCAACATTGTATTGGATGAACAAAACTGAATTCTGTTGCGCTATAAAGTGGGGACTCTGCCCCTTATCCTGCAATTCTGAGCACCAGCGAGGAGCGAGGTTGGCGCTGACTGCGTGCTTGGGCCTCGCAGAAGCCACGTATAGAGCTCACGTGCAGAGGTATTCACCCCTAAGCCTTATATCGTTACAACCTCCTCATACCAACTGCCAAAGACCTCCATGCTCCAATATCAACACCCTACTTTATCACCGTAGTGTAGGATAAATTGCTAACCCCTCACAGTACCTTAATTTGCCGTCCCCAGGCGACAGTGGCTGGGTCTTCTTGGATATAATGAATGTTCCTGCTTCCACTCCCTGTCTCCACCTTTCAAGATCACTCTTTCGAGATCCTTAAGGAGTGGACACTCTACCAGGGCATTCTGGCTGAACATACTTCATTCATTGCCATATCGAATACGTCGATTTATTGTTGTGCGCGGGAGGCCATGGGGTCATAATCGTGACTGGATTAAGGAATCCCTTCCCCTAGGAAGCCAACCTCGGCTCTGATTCTTGAAATCGTCGCATTATGTGCTTATGGAATGTTAAAAAGTTAAGGTATTTAATATAAAATATCGATTTAAAAGTCCTGACGCATCTGGGTGACATCTACACCTAGTGGCTTGCATAAATTAGCCTAAAGGATTGACTTTTCTCCGTTGAAGCCCTCTATTGTAGATCCGATATCCGTATACTATTTTTTTTCCCTAGCAGTTGGTAAGCTAAAGAGGTGCCTAGCGGTAATATGTCAGGTAAACATCGTTAAAGCCTCTCAATAAAGTCGTACCAGGGCAGACATCCCAGCTTCAACCTACCATCCAATCACCATGATCAAGATATCATACCCTCAAATTAAAGCCGTATTTCCCACTTAGACTCTATATCTGTTGCAGCCTTCTCTGTTTTACTTAGAGTGGCACTTAGGCGACAAGGCTGATGGTTGTTAATTCTTAAAACTGGCTCTCCTCGTTCCGATATCAATTTTCAGGCTCCATCTTAAACTCCTCATCTTCACAATTCAGAAGCCTTGTATCTTCAGGACGATTGATATTTAGGACTAACCCCACCGGCATACAATGGAGTCTCCCTCAACGCTGTAAAGATCAGCTCGGCAAGAACGCTTTCCGGAAAGGTACCCAGTGCTTGATCACAAAATTTCATATTCATTCGCGCCTTCAATATGCCGGAGGTGTTTGCGTAAGTAACAGAGCACACAGAGCCATCGATATCAGAAGCGTGACTACAAGGCGCAGTCGCATATCTCCCAGGCGCATACGTTAGGATTTGTCCATCAGTGATGGAGCCCATAGGTATCGTGTCCTTCTTGAAATGGCCGCCACATTACATATCGTTTGCTGCCACCATAACTTTCAGGACTGAACGGGGTGGGTGGATATACCTGGAACTGCACTTAGGGCACTGATCAACCAACGGGCGGTGTGGAATGATTTCTGGCGTCTTCAGCTTGGTTGCTAAGATTTTCGACATCGGAGCATCAAGGTTGAATAACTCGAATGGTACCCTATCCATGGAGGTACGCTTACGTATTACTCTACTTGCATGAGCTAGTAGGTCCCAATTCCGGGTAGTAGTCAAAAGTATCGGGGCGAGTCCAAGAATGCATGTCTAAGATACCTGTAAGCTGGCCAGGTGATAGATGAAGAAGAGGATTGCTTGTCCGAGCTAAAACTTCCGAGCTGCTATTTATCTCAGAGATTCTATGCAAGGCAATTGCTGAGTCAGCTGAGTGACTAGCCTATTTCCGCATGCATGTCTGCACGGCTTACAATACTGCCTCTTACCAGATGAACGGCATGTTTAGTGTCACAAAAAGTGTAGTCCACCCGGTAGTCGTTACAATTCATTATGCCGGACGATCCACAAAGATGAGATTCGACAATGGGATCTCGTGCACCGCAGATACGCTTTTGAGAGTCATGCTTCGACATCTAGGCACGAAGATTCATGACAAGGCGTGTCGTATGAACTCAATTATGGGGCATTCCTATGAGCTGGTATGGTGGTCTGCGGGGACTTGAGCGGCCAGGCCGTAGACTAACAATCCTATGTCTATTATTCCTTACCTTATCCGTCGCGAACAATCCAAACCGAGCCTTGACCGTCCACAGTCCGGTTTTGGGTGGGTTATAGATTGGCTTGACAGTGAAAAAGCTCTTAATAAAGCAATATAGGGACCGTTTAAACTGCTAAGGCCTTTATAAACACTGCATCCAAATGATTTGGCGGTTCTGAATGGTCAAACAAGTCAGACCAAGGATTTCAGAAGCTAAACTGGCCAATCGGAGGGGTCTGAAACCGGACGGATTGATTATTACCCAGCTTGATGGTGGTTGGATTCAGCCGTTCGGGCTTGGACTTTCAGTTGCGAGGAAATCTCCCGTGTTGCTAAACCTTTAGTGTATGAAAACCAAAATCAAGTGGTACAAATACAAGGGCATGTGGGAGGCAAAAACTGAACATACGTTCTTCGAAGGTGAATTTTCGACCATGTGCATGAATCCAATATATGAGCATCCCTGCCCAGCACCACCCCACATCTGGTAAGGCCCACATGTAATATATATCTGTACTTTGTACTACATTTCATGCCGGGTCCGAGATATTCCTGTATAGGCTCCTAGGCAAGTTCCATAAAGCTATTCTTAGCCATAAATAGCGCGGAATAGAACTAGAGTGATTATATTGGAGGTGACGTAATTTGATATGTCCCGTGGATGGTGGGAAGAGGCGGTACCATGTCATGATCTCCCTTTACTTACGTGGTTGCTTTCCCTTTGAACTTATACTAGCCTGTAGTGAATAAATTAATGATCCATCGAAACCGTACCTTCTTGTTTCTATCAAAAGGTCCATGCGATGATACTCAAGCTCCGGCTTCCAAGTCAGATAAACGTCAATGCACTTCTTTCACACGTATAGGCCGAGATTTGTCGGTCAGTTATATTCACAGCCTTTACCTCACATCCTCATGTGCTTCACCTTGCCCCACCCAAATAGCTGCTTTCGCCTTCGCCTCCACTCTTAATCTAACTTCATGCCACTATCTCTTTATAGTGGGGAAATAAACTATTAGTCGGCGTAGGTCACAAGTGCGTAACCTCCACTCGCCCTCACCGTAAGGGACACGGACCAACATCTTGAATATTCAGGCTCGGATTGGCTAGGCAGTGGCATTCTGCTCCCAAATGGCTGCGCAGAACTATGAACTGCTTACTCTCTCCGACTTCACAAGATTTTCACACGAGAATTGCCCGACTGCTTTCGAGCCGCTCCCGAAAACCGGCCACGTTCACGTTCGGAGACCATAAGAATTACTGGAGACAGAAGGTGATTCCGAAATACTTAACTCGTTGGTCAGAATGGATTTGAAGAAATTCTACGCCTACATCATGTTTCCCGATACAGTCCGTTACCGGTGTATTGTTGAAGGAAATTTCTGCGGCGGAGATGTACGTCGAGATATTCGATGCCCCATTTTACTATGCCCACCTGGAAATCCACACTACCCAAGGAAGACTGAAATTGGCTACAATCATTTTTCATTACTCTCTTGATGGCGGCTATCTGTCTCAAGTCATCATCCAAGGACAGCCCTGCGAACTAACCCCGCAGGTCTTCAAGGACATCTGTTGATCCGTGCAGAAGATTTCAAAGCAAAATCTGGAATTCAAGGGATGGAGATACACTTCAAATCTTTACTAAAAGTGCCTGTGGCATCACCTAGGCTTACCCGGGGGACGGGGATCACAAACCAGATGGTTCGGGAACAGTCGAAATCCGGAACTACAGCGAAACTTCAGCAATCGAATCGTGCTCTCAGAACCACAGCACCTGAGGTACATCATTCGATGACAGATCAAACTTCTCCCCGAAAGTGGGATCAAGGTTCTTTAGCCGGTGACTCCCTTGAGAGCAAACGTGAGTACTTCGATGTCGTGAGCCTCCAAGCAACATATACTAACTGTAACAGGGGATTCAAGGCGCCGTGATTTACAGACTTTGGTAAGATGCTTGGGTGGAATTCTACGGACTAGTTAGATGGATAACTTTCAAATAGCTGAAAAACCGCCGCACTAAGATCGATGAGGAACGAAAAAACCGCGTCGGCGAGCTCGGGAGTAAGCTCGATGCGCAGATGAAGATATGCGAAGAACACCCGAACGCACGAAGCAGATCCCGTGGAGATGGATCGCTGAAACGGAACTGGTAGAGACGGAGCGTAAGCTGAAGCAGGCCAAAAAATTGTTATCAGACAAGGAGGGACGGAAAGAGAGTTGACAGGCTATGCTGAAGATATGAGAAAAACTCCCTATGAAGATGTGGATGAGCATGACGCTGAAATGCTGAGGGACTCATTCAGGGAGACATTTACTGGCAAATCTCAAAGCAAGAGTACTCAGAATACAATGGTTTGGCGGATAATTAAGTCTTCTTTGCTGGGAGGATCCGTCTCAAGAGTAGGAATTCAGGTGATGCAACTGCAAGAAGGCATCAATATAGCAATGGACCAAAAGGAATTGAACGATAAGTCAAGGGGCGTTCAATGAAAGCCATTATAAATTTTCCACAACATCTTTTGGTCCAAACTCCAGAAGTGCGTATGCGTTCCAAGGCAAAGATTTAATTTCCAAATGTGACCGTCGTCGTAGGGAGAATTTGATGTCGAGTTTGACTTAATCACGTGAATTTGAAAATTACCTAGGCTGATTATTTGATTTCAAAAACCATTAGATTTGCCCTTCCCCAAATCAAATGCCTATCTGAGTTTAAAATTAATATTTAATATTCTAAACTTTAGAATTGTTTAAAGAAATTATAACCACATCATGTGATTAGATCCACTTTGATTTTCTTTCCCATTGATTTCAATGGGGCCAAAATCGAACGTCTGGTTTGCCTTCCAAAGATTAAACATTGTACCTACACCATGGCCAAGCATAATGCCAAAGCCTGCCTGATACTCTTATTCATTCTTAACCGAATATAAACGTGCTAACATGACCCTTCCTAGTGGCAATACTTTTGTATTGAATCGGGGTAACAAAGGTCTTGTTCTGGCTCCAACACAGAGGACGATTGGTGAACGTTTTGACATCATAAAAGATGCCTAAAAAGGAAAGAATGAAATATTGTGCTGATGCAAGGACCCTTTAGATTCAAACGGATATATCGTCGATTATTGGGTTAGCTTCTCGTCCTGGCCTTAAGTGCAACGTACCTCGACCGTCTTCATTAATTCAAATCGTTATTTGCCTTTCTACAATAATCTAGTGTAAGCCGGCAAGCTGATGGATCAGAAAGAGGATTTATTCTGCGAGCTAAGACTTCAGAGCTGCCAGTTATATAAGAGATTGTAGGCGACGGCAATCGCCGAGTCAGCTGAGCGACTAGCCTATTTAGCCATGCATGTGTGCACGGCTTACATACCCCCCTCAGATTTGGCGTAGCTCAAAGATGAAATATGTACACGAAGCCTTAGTTTCCTCCTGATTAGGCCATACTGAGAAGGCCATAGCAATTGAAGCTGAATGGGTTCTAGAGCAATAATGCCCTAGCTTTACCCGATTGGGAAGCAGGCGATGAGGTCAGAAGGCGTCCCTTCTTGTTATCTCTACATCAGATCTCTGCTTCAGCGCGTAGTTCTTCAAGCTACGATCAAAAGATCAACTAGATACTTGGTGTTGCGCATGCCAATCAAATCTGACTGTGTGTCTGACTGTGTAACTGACTGTGTGTCTAACTGTGTAAAAAGTCTTCCGCGTTCGCAAGATGCAGCTGTTTCATCCAAGCTTCATGCTTTTGGCGGGTGAGCGGCTTAGTAAGGCCATCTGCCAGCTGTGCTGTAGTAGGGATCCATTCGACATAAATTGAATTGTTTTGAACTTGCTGACGTAGCCAATTTTGATGGACATCCACGTGACGTAAGGATGTTTTGAGCTTTAGTGCTTCGGCTTGGAGTATTCGAATCGTTTGCTTGTTGTCGCAGTAGAGAAGCTTCTTGTGCTTCGGATCGAAGCCGATTTCTTGAAAGAGTCTCCACCACCAAATTAGCTCAGTTCCGGCTGATGAAGCAGCAAGAAGTTCAGCTTCAGTTATCGATTTTGTGACACAGCGTTGTAGCGTAGCCCTCCAATCTACAGGTCCGCCGAAAAGGAAGAAGATATAGCCTTGCGAGCTCTTACGGGAGTCTCTATTGTCTGCAAAAGAGGCGTCAGATGCGCCAAAGAAGATGGGTACTTCGTCGATAAAGTCGGCAGCAGCGAATTGTAGCTCTTCTGCCTCTGAATAGTACTCAATTGTCAAAGATCTTGTAGAGATTATGTAACCCAGAAGGTGATAGGCAGCTCTAAGGTGCTTGTCTGAAGGATTCTTCAAAAATTCAGCAAGCTTTGAATGAGCTTTTGCTATATCCGGCCTAGTTGAATTAGCTAAATAGCTAACTGAACCTACCATTTGAGCATAACGATAAGCTCGTGGAGGGTTGATCTCGTCTTCTGATAGCAGTAATTCGTCGGTAGGCAGCGGAGTCATCTTTTGCCATGAACTCCAGCCTTCCTTTGGTTTATACTGTTTTGAAAGCTTGTTGATGTAGGCGTCTTGACAGAGCCAAATCTTGCCGTTTTCTCGATCGCGTGTTACTCGAATTCCATAAAAGAACTCAAGATCTCCTAGAGCTCGAATGTGATATCGGCGTAGAAGCTTCTTTTCAAATTGCTCGAGTTCTTTGAGATGTGCTGGCTTTGAAAGAATGAGAATGTCGTCGACATAGAAGAACACCAAAAGTTTGTCGTTTTTGAATAGACAGGGGGCGTCAGGCACTTGATGTAGACCAAATTCTTTAAGGGTCTTTGTAAACTCTTTGTACCAAAGTAATGGCGATTGACGAAGCCTGTAGAGTGCCCTTTGAAGCTCCCAAACTTGTCCTTCATCGTAGCCTTGTGGCGGGTAACAATAGACCTTTTGATTGAGTTTTGCATTTGTAAATGCGTTGACTGCATCATACTGACGAATTTCCAGATTGAATGCAGCAGCAATTGACATCAAAGCTCGAAAGACGCGAAGAGCAGGAGTCGCTGTATAAAATTCTTCTTCAGTCGTTTGTAGGTCTCCTCGTACGCATAGTCTGGCTTTGAGCTTAATAAGAAAACCATCACTGTCAAACTTGTACTTCCACACCCAGATGAGTGGTAGAATCTCTTGGCCAAAAAGATCAGCTTTTGATCTTCGTATGTACGTTCCCTGGTGATGTATTGTATTGACTTCTCGCCTCATTGCTGCTTCGAAGCCATTCCTTTGTGGATGAGCTAGCAGCTCTTTGAGAGTCTTGGGTTCTGGAGGAAGGTCTTCTCTACGAAGTCTTCTTGAGCTTGTGCGTGACGAGGCTGCCATGAATGTTGAGAAATACGTCGAGATAGGACAATAGGCAGAGGCTTGAGCTTGTGCTTTTGCAGTGGGCTTTCGCTGACGCTTCTGATTACTGGGAATAATGAAATCTTCTTGTATGTCTGCCGCTACTGTGGCTGCATTTGGTGCTATATTTTGATTTCTTTTTCGCTTTGTCCCAGTTGTAATTAGTGGATTTCTTAATGCATCTTGGCTGACTGTCGAAGAGGTGTCAATTGTTGATGACGTGGCCTCGCTTGACATTGCTGGTGTTGCTTGATTGGATCTTGACGATTCGGGTGTAAGAAGTGGCGCTGGGGATCCAGTAGGCTTGCTAGTTGGCGATGCTTCGTCAATAGATGCAGAAGATGGTTCTTGACTAGCTGGTTCAGCTTCTTCAGTAAATCATAAGAACTCATCGTCTGAATCGTCTGAATCGATTTCTGCACGAAAATCTTCATTCCAGTCAATTGGCTGAACTTCGTCAATTGAGAGTGCTTCTCGTAATTCGCCTGGTTGATAGCAGGAATCTGGTTTGAAGGTGACATCGCGCGATCTGATTACTTGATGTTTTACTGGTACCCAGATACGATAGATATTCGTCGAATCATAGCCAACTAGATAGCTAAGTAGTGCTTGATCCGTGAGTTTGTCGCCTTTTGCAATGTTTGTCCGTAGCGTAAAAGTCTTGCAACCAAATGGATACATGTGGGCAATCGATGGCTTCTTCCCATGCGCTAGTTCGAATGGGGTCTTCCAGTCAAGCGATTTTGTCGGTGTGCGATTGAGAATGTAGGCGGCTGTGAGATAGCATTCTGGTGCCAAGGACAGTGGCAGATTTGCTTCTTCTCTCAAGATTCTTGCTTTCTCGATGAGGGTCTTGCCTGAACGCTCGGCAGCACCATTTTGCTCTTCTGCGTACGGAGCTCGGTATTCGAATGTAATGCCCTCTTGCTCACAGTAAGCTCGTAAAGAACCATCTTTCCAGCCAAATCCTCGTTCGTCGTCACTAATAATGAAGACAACGGCACATCCGTAACGTCTCTTAATTAGTCTGTTAATCTTCTGAACAGTTGCAAGCAGCATTTGCTTATCTCTTCTTAATAGGGTGAACACGAAGTTCATTTTTGTAGAGAGACAGTAACCATGTAAAACGTACTGGTGGCTGTTGTAACCTCGTACATCAAGCTTAATAAGATCGATTGCAATTCGTTTAAAGGGTTTTCCTGTTTCCAGTTCATGGCCACTGCGTTTTGAGATGATTTTGTGTGCTTTTCCTATTGCACATTTGTCGCAGTCGCTGGTTAATGGAGCTCTGCCGGTTGCAGTTTCCAAAATCTCTGCTCCAATTACATTGGCATGAAGGTGGTCGATTGCCTCTGGGCCTGGATGAGCAAGTATTCGGTGGAAGTACTGCTTTTCTTTTACGATTGGCTTTCTTGGCAGTCTGCTGATCCTCCTGGAAGGGCCTGCTGAAGCGAAGATTGCAGCTTTTAAAGTCTTTGCTTTTTGCATTGGCTGAGGTGGCTGCTTACGGTGCATTAGTGCCCAATGCCCACCTATCTGAGTAAGATTGGCAATCGGCCTTGTGGTTCCAGAGTGTCCATTTATGAACTGATAGAGGAGATTCCTTCCCGAATCGAAATGGATATCGTTCCAGGCAAGCCGTGAGAGCGAAACGACGCTTGTAAAGAAGGATGGAATAAAAGCCACTTGGCGCAAAGTTGTCTGAGCAGGTCCATCAGGTGTTTGAATTGTGATTATTGCTTCGCCCCAAGCTTCAATCTTCTGGGAAGATCCTCCAGCAAGGATTTCATCGCGATCAGTGGCTGGATGTATAAAAGCAAAATCTTCCTCGTTATTGCACACGTGTATGTCTGATGCAGGATCCAGAATCCAGGTGTACAGTAGTGGGTAATCTTCTTGGCTGATTTTTGAAGGTTGTGAGAAAGTTGAGCAAATGGCATGTGCTAATGGAGATCCAGGCAATTCGACAGGTGCTTTCGAATCCAGTTCAACGACATTTGGTTTTCGTTTCTTGGGTGCCTTTGACTCTTCTCGAAGCTTTTTCGCTTTTTGCTAAACCTTCTTCATGATCCCTTTGATTGCTGTGCTTTCCTTAATCTTCTGCCGCACCAAATTAGCTTTCTCTTTTTCGTACTCAAAGTCCTTGTCTTGAGCTTCCTCGACTATGTAGCCACAATTTCGCCACATATGCATCTCTCCACATAAGTAAGGATTCTTAGGTTTGTAGCTGCTGTCGCTTCTGCTGCTGCTGTTTAAGCGTTTCCGTTTTTGGCTAGGTCTCTCTTCGCTATCAAGTGTTGACGTGGCAAAGGCGCTGTGGTTGACACCCGCCGTTGTAGAGGTCTTTATCGATCGGTGATGCTTGAGAAATTTGTTAAGAAGCAAGGGAAATTATAAGTCTTTAGGGATTACATCGTCTTCCTTCCAGTTCTCTTCAGCCTCCAAAATTTTCAAGCTCATGTTGGCTGCCAAAGCGGGTTCTAGTGGATTGATAAGTCGTACAAGGTCCTTTTATGCACGAAACCTGGTAATTTCAGGAATCTTGACTTTGACAGCTCGTTGATAAACCTGCAAAAGGTTTTGTGCCCATATATCCACATTTTGCGTTTTTGCATCAAGTGCTTGTACTGCTTTGTAGTCGTCTGCAATCTATCTATCCCTGTCGGCAATAGTAGGACAGAACAGGCCTTTGAGGGCAACGAGCGTTCCATGTAAATCGGTAATGTGAGAAACCGTAGATAGAGCTTCTGGCGTGGTATGGGTGAAGATGTATTTGTCAATGGCGTCCATTTTGTCTTTCTCGCGGCGGTAATCCTTCTGTTCCGCTTGATAGATCGAGTTTGCATTCAGCCATGCAGTTTGACGATTGTCTGGGATAGTGCTGCTGTCTCCAGCTGAAGTGGCTCTAAAGTTGTTTGGTGAGGGTTTTGTAGGTGCATTGAGCTTCTCCACTTCAGTGGACGATTTGTCGGGATCAATGTACTTCCAAACGTCGCCGTGCATAGCCATGCGGTTGATGACCATGAGGAATAGTTCCCAGTCTTTTGTTGACGCCAGGAAGGGCTCTCGAGCGTCCCTTGTAGCAGTGGTGGAAGAAGAAGACATGGTTGCAAAGCGAGGTTGAGTAATTAAGCAATGGATTTGAAGTGTAATATCGGTAATATGTGGCGCGAGCCGGGCTCATAACTGTAAGCCGGCAAGCTGATGGATCAGAAAGAGGATTTATTCTGCGAGCTAAGACTTCAGAGCTGCCAGTTATATAAGAGATTGTAGGCGACGGCAATCGCCGAGTCAGCTGAGCGACTAGCCTATTTAGCCATGCATGTGTGCACGGCTTACATCTAGGAAGACTTTACACGAGCAATTTGGGCCCAGTGAAGCACATCATCCAGTCTCGCGAGTTGGAGTGTGATGCCGCGATGCATCCTGGAGCTGTCGTGATCGTTGTCATGCGAATACTTCTGAGGCCCGTTTCCAGCTACTGTATTTACAGGTCAATTCAATATCATCGGGCCCACTCGCGCGCATCGTTAGATTACTCTCAATATTAGGTAGACGACCGAGTAGAGAGGCTGGGTTGGATGGGCTTTTACAAGCGAAGAACGCCTGGTCTAATCATCTCTCCGGCTTGCGGCTTCCGCCGACACGAGTAGTTCGCTGATGACATCCAGAGCTGGCAAGGATGCCGACCGGATCAAATATCCCGCAATCAAGCGGCCGTCAGCATCATTTAAAAGTGAGGTCAGATCGAGCTGCCTTCCACGGAAAAACCAGTTGATCCGCTTATCCGTCCTGGATTGATGGCGCACTTGGCAAAGAGCGCCACAGAGCTGGGCAGCGCTTTCTAAGCACGTGATGTAACACTGACACGTTCCGCCAAGCAGGCTAAATTAAATGACCCGTCGCGATGGTTCAGATTGCGATACGATAGCGTCTGTCCTCATTTCAGTGATATGCGCCGAGGGAGCTCGTACCCGACCGTATTGTTAAGCTACATGAGGAAGGAGAGTTGGCTATCACCGTCATCACCGAAAACGCAAAAAACCGGGGAAGCTTGAGATCAATTGACGCGACCTCATCCTCCGACAGCATGTTGTACAAATACCCCGCTTGGACGACATTGCCTGGTGCACTCTCACCGCTTCATCGTTCCATTTATTCGTGCAGCTTCGCCTGAGAGCTGTTGTCTTGTACTGAGGTAATCTAATTGAATCTTCAGTCAAAACAGCCGCCAAGATGACGCGTTATTCGAGCATTCTGGTGGCATTGGCTGCCTCAGGTGTTGTTGCTATTACCCCAGAGTGAGTTTAGAGCTTTTCCAGGCTTAAAATCGTCAATTGTGGACTTTGGACAATCTTGGCTTTCGGGGTGCTAATTGAATGATAGACAGATGCTGGGTGCACCGCGACGTTCTGAAGCCGTGCCGAATCCATCCGGCGAAATAGCCTATTTCTCCGTTTCGCAATATTCATTCCAGGAGCAATCAAGTTCGAGCGCGTGGAAATTACTTGATTTGAAGACTGGCGACATCAAAGATCTCGCATTAAACGGGAGCGAGGTCTCCGAAATTGTGTGGCTCCCGGGTACCGAAACAGGCATAATCTATCTCAATGGAACAAACGAAGAGACTCCGGGTGGTGTTTCTCTCTGGATTGGTGATGCATTGAACCCATCTGAAAGGTACGTACAATCGTGTGCAGCCTTCGACCTCGTTTAGCAAAGAGACAGCGAGGAGAGCAGCGGGCATCGAGTAATAGAACCGTGACAAATGGGCTTCCCTGAACCTTGCACGCAGCCTGCTTGTGCCAGTTGAACGCTCTGCGATGCCAAATAGAGGTGCCTATGAGCAGCCATTCTGGCTTCAAAATATTTCGCCAGGTGATGGACAAGTTCAAAGCCTAGTTGTCTTGTTCTATACGTCACACCTTCTCTACTGCTTTCATTTTGTTTGCAGGCTGACGACCTGTAGTTCTTTGGTCGCATCACTAAATGCTCCTTTCTCCGGCCTTAAGGTTGCAAACACTTCATCCGGCGATTTGCACTTCCTCGTGAACTCCTTGGCCTATCCTAACGGTACTGCCTACAATCCAGAGCTTGCACCTAAGCCAAGAAATACCGGACAGCTTTACTCGAACATCTACCCACGCCACTGGGACACCTGGCTTACCAAGGAACGATATGCAGTATTTGCAGGTACTTTGTCGGGGAATTCGAGCTACTCCTTGGCGCAACCGGGGCTGCGAAATCTTCTTCAGGGCATCAATTTTACCGTCACAAGGCCAGAAAGTCCAGTTCAGCCATTCGGTGGAAGCGGGGATTATGATATCAGCCCTGACGGTGAAGTGATCGCGTTCCTTAGCAAGGCGACACATCTCAACAAAGCCAATTACACCGCAAGCTACATTTATCTCGGGCCATTCGACGGTTCTGAGGTTCCTGCTCCTATCAACGGGCCAGACAGCGAGGCCGACGATGAGGGGCACAAGGGCGCTTCTGCTGTCCCGACTTTCTCTCCCGACGGCTCCAAGCTTGGCTACCTGCAACAAGACGGCATCGAATACGAATCTGATAGGTGGAAGCTTTATGTTGTCGACATCTCTGAGGACGGCGTTTCTGCCAGCAACTGGCATGGCATTGCTTCCGAGTGGGATAGGTCGCCTGATTCTATCCATTGGGCTCCTGATGGCAAATCCGTGTTTGTTTCCGCAGAGGATTTCGCTAGGACCCGGATATTCAACATTCCTCTTAATGCGTCTAACAGCTTTACTCCCAAGAACCTAACTGGCGTTACGTCGGTCTCAGCCTACTCCGTACTTCCTGATTCTTCGTTGCTGGTTTCAGCGTCCGGTATCTGGACGTCAAGAGACTACTATATCACGTCGATTGACGGATCGCCCAAGATTTTGTTTTCCTCCACTAAGGTCGATCCCGAGCTAGCTGGACTGGGGCCCGAACATTACGATGAGTTTTTCTACACTGGATCGCTAGGCGTACAACTGCATGCCTTGGTCGTGAAGCCGACCAACTTTGTCGCCAACAAGACCTATCCTCTCGCCTATATCATCCACGGCGGCCCTCAGGGATCGAACGGCAACGTTTGGAGCACACGCTGGAATTTCCAAGTGTGGGCCGATCAAGGATACGTTGTTGTCGCTCCGAACCCCACTGGCAGCACCGGGTTTGGCCAGGAGCTGACGGATGCAATTCAGAACAACTGGGGTAGTTATCCCTACGAGGATATCGTCCTTGGTTGGGAATATATTGATGCAAACCTATCCTACGTTGACACTGAAAATGGGATCGAGGCTGGCGCTAGCTACGGCGGATTCATGACCAACTGGATTCAAGGCCATGACCTCGGCCGCAAGTTCAAGGCGTTGGTGACACACGACGGCGTCTCGAACACCCTTGCGGACTACGCCAGCGAAGAATTGTGGTTCATTCAGCACGACAATAATGGCACCATCTGGGATGACCGCGAGAACTACGAGCGATTCAATCCTCTCGACCACATACTGAACTACAGCACGCCACACTTCATCGTCCACAACACTCTGGATTATCGACTTCCAGAGAGTGATGGCCTTGCGCTGTTCAACATTTTGCAGTCCCGCGGCGTGCCATCTCGATTTTTGAACTTCCCTGACGAGAACCATTGGGTATTAGACCCAGAGAACTCTCTTTTCTGGCACCAGGAGATCTTCAACTGGATCAACTACTGGTCTGGAGTGGGAGGGCCTTTGGATGATAATGCGATTGGCCAGTGAGGGTACGAAAACGAGAAGAAGACTTAATTTCTATCGAAGGTTGCATGAAATTTGCGGCTAGGGGTTACATAGATACAGATATCTACTCGCTCCGCCCATTAATAATGAATGGTAATCGTCAGAGAGTCGCATATTCGAACTTTGAACCAGGTCGATAGCTTACTTCCTAGCCTACAGCGCTTATGGGTGAGAGTCCAGATACATCTGGCGCACCTAATTCTAGCTCTCCACCCCATGCAGTTCTCATCAGCACCTGAAATGCGGATTTCCAGGTAAGCTACTGAACCGTGTGCTTTGTGGTGTCCTACTTTTCTATCAACAATATCTCTTGCCCGTGGCGACGGAATCGGAACCCATTGCCAGAATGTGGACCTGTTACCTGGTCTCTGGAAGAAAATTCTGCACATCTGCATATTTTCTGGGATAGGTAAATTTGCATGTCGCGTGTAGGATGGATACATCCGCACACCCCCTAGCGCAGAACATGCTTCTGGAATCTGGGTGCCGAATACCTCGGCAGGGAACAGGTGTGCCTGAGCACCCCTAGAGCATGGAAAAGTGGAGCAGCTCACAACGGTATCTTAGCTTTTAGGACACATACAACTTCTGCCCATATACTGAGATCCGCACTCCTTCGTTAAGGCGCCTCTAGCTGACCCCGTAAACTTTGCTGTAGACATGGAAATGTAGCACGCTCGGATCGGAGGATCCCACTTAAGAGGATTATAGATTTTATTTGCGACATTTGGTTCGCTTTGCCACGGCAGGAATCACGTACGAATGTGGTCTCACCTGCAAACATCCTTCGAGCAGTCTTCTTTCACAGGATTTGATATGCAATATTGCCACGCCGATTCACCTGCTCGGGCTACCCAGGTTACCATCAAGGCAAACCACAACTGCTGCATCGAGTAGAACGCTCGGACCCATTGCGGCGCATAGTAGCGGGCTTGGCTACTTCTCGCCAGCGAATACGCATCCTTTGATTTTCTTGATGCTCTGACGCTCATGCCACAAACGGTGCCAACGCCGCATCCGCTGCAAGCCCGACGCCCAGGCCTCGGCGCCACTCCCCAAAAGGAGGGGAGATAAGCATGGGCGCTGCGGGGGCCCGTGTTTCGAGAAGCACTGAGGAACACATGCCGTCCTCCGCCTGCTTGGCCATGGTAGGCTTGTACTGGAGAGGAAGGCCAGTAAGGTTGGCATTACGGCAATTTAGTTGAGATTCAGCGCGGGTCCAATCAACTGTGAGATATCGTGTTACTTCTTCTATCAAATCAGCTATAAGCTTTTGAATACGAGCACCATCTATTACTCGATGGGGCAGGCTTGGAGAAACTGATGAGGGGCAACCCATGCTGTCGAGGGGCAGCCAATGCGCATCGCCTGCCAAGACGGAGGAGTACACGTGAATTGAACTGTTTCACGACGGCTCAATGGTGCGCCTGCGATCATCCATCAATACAGTGAGATTAGACTGCTCTGGTGGTTCCCTATACCGTCTATTTTTCGCAGCCCCTTACCTCGAGGACGGAGAGCGCGATTCTCGCTCCCCAGCAGCCTGGTTGCGCTGCTACCGTGTGGATGTTCAGATAAGGATTCGATTAGCGTGAATGGCTGGTTTGCCCCCCCCCGGGGATCTGCAAATGCGCCCAGATGTCGACATTCTTGGCCGCAATTCTTCACAATTCTTAGCGGTCTCGCCTTCGATAACACAGCAGGCGCAAGAGGCCAGCCACTTCGTTTAGACTGCCCTGATCTACCGCTAGCCTGATTGCAACCTCGCAATCACACACACCTGCTTGAAACAGCTATCACGGCCAGGTCACGGGCTGGTTGGCTTTTGCCGCCTCTCATTCACCGGGAAAAGTATAATTGCACGCGAGCTCCCATCGCGTAGGGATTAGCCAGCTCTGTCGTCGTTCCCCTCAGCTCCAATTAATTCCCACTCACTACGGTTGCCCGCTTTCTGTGTAACAACCAACACCAGAAGTCGAGCGCAACCTCATCATGGCTGCTGCTGCCGCCCAAAATGCCCCGGACATGGCCATGAGCCATGAGCCAAAGGTCTCTACTCCAATTTTCGAGGAGAGCGAAAAGGAAGCTTTGGCTGCTGCCGAGAGGAGGAGCACTGGCGACAGTGTTGCTCCTCCAGTCGAATTCGAAGCCGACTTGGAAGGCGAGGAGCCCACCGAGGAGGAACTGGCAACGCTCACTCGAGTGTCCGGCAAGATCCCGTGGTCAGCTTACACCATTGCTTTCGTCGAGCTCTGCGAACGTTTCGGCTACTATGGATGCCAAGTGCTTTGTGAGTCGCTTTTGTGAATATATGGAGCTCTTGCTAACGAATCTAATCAGACACCAACTTCGTGCAACACCCTCTTCCGCCAGGTCATCCCACTGGTAAAGACCCAAGCTCAGAAGGCCAGCCTGGTGCTCTGGGTATGGGCCAGCGCGCGTCTTTCGGAATCGGTACCTGTAAGCTCTTGGCAAGCCATAAATTCCGAATTGCTACTGATCCTTTGCCTCAGTCAACCAGTTTTGGGCATACTCGACTCCAATTATCGGTGCCATCATTGCAGACGAGTACCTGGGACGGTTTAACACCATCTTCATCGCTATCGGATTCTGCATCGTTGGTCACGTCATCTTGGTTATCTCGGCTCTCCCATCGGTCCTTGCTAGTGGCAATGCGCTCGCGCCCTTCGTTATCGGTGTCATTACTCTGGGATTTGGAACGGGAGCCTTCAAGGCGAATATTTCTCCACTGATCGCGGAACAGTACCGACAGACCAAGCTGAGGGTCGTTATTGACCCCAAGACTGGCGAGCGAGTGATCTCCGACCCCAACATCACTCTTTCCCGTATCTTCTTATACTTCTACATGATGATTAACCTCGGCTCTCTAACTGGTCAGATTGGTATGGTGTACGTCGAGAAGTACGTCGGATTCTGGTGCTCATTCTTATTGCCCACCATCCTTTTCTGCATGTGCCCGATCGTTCTTTGGTTCTGCCGCAAGAAATACCACACGTCCCCACCCACCGGTTCAGTCTTGGTTCGCGCCGTTAAGCTCTGGTTCCTCGCGCAAAAGGGCAAGTGGTCTATCAACCCGATTCAGACGAGGAAGAACATGAAGGCCGAGTCCTTCTGGGAGGACGTGAAGCCGAGCCGCCTTGGAGCTAACAAGCCACGATGGATGCAATTTGATGACGCTTGGGTCGACCAAGTCGCTCGTGGTCTCCGTGCCTGCTCCTGCTTCACCTGGATCCCGCTCTACTGTACGCAATCTCCTCTTCAAGCCTTTTCTTGACCCAGTGACTAACTATTCTCACAGGGCTCTCCTACAATCAGATGAACAACAATTTGACCTCGCAAGCTGCGACCCTAACCCGCAACGGCGTCCCCAACGACGTCATCACCAACCTCAATCCTATCTCCCTGGTCATCTTCATCCCCATCGTTGACAACTTCCTGTATCCCGCTCTCCGCAAAGCGGGCATCAAGTTCACGCCCATCAAGCGTATTGCCTTTGGCTTCGCTCTTGGCTCCTTGGCTATGGTCTCTGCCACGGTCATCCAACACTACATTTACAAGCTCGGTCCTTGCCACGAGTACATGAACGACTGCGTTGAACAGCATCGACCCGCCCCCATCAATGTCTGGGTGCAGACTCTCCCTTATATGCTCATCGGTTTCTCTGAAATCTTTACCTCGGTTACCGGTCTTGAGTACGCGTTCACCAAGGCCCCCAAGAATATGCGCTCGCTCGTCACCTCGTACTGGCACTTCATGACTGCTTTCTCCAACGCTATCGGGCAGGCGCTCGTATCGTTGTCGGAGGACCCGCTCTTGGTCTGGAACTACGGTGTTGTGGCAGTCGCGGCGGCTATCGGTGGTATCTTGTTCTGGATCCATCAACGTCCCGTGGATAAGAAGGAGGATGCTCTCAACATGTTGCCAGACTCCACTTATATTGGCAGGGATCGGAGGCATAGCGTCGGTTCCCATCACTCAGCATAAACGCGTGAGATGGAGAGTTGGGAAAGTTGGAGTGGAGAAGTGGTGAGGTGACGAGATGAGGTGAGAGATGCTCTCCTTTAATTTAATGCGAGATGAGGCATGGGGGTTTTTAGATACCACTCCCTTCGTGCTATTCACATAATTCAGATATATCCCATCTTCATGATATTACTGCCTTTGAGATGCTGTGCCGCCTCTTTCCGCATTCAAAAGCTTGGCATTAATGTACCGGATTTTACCGCGTAACGCCCGGTCCCACGTGACGCACGTTTTTGGCTCATCTCAGACGTGTGAACATGAAGCTTTTGAGCCACATAAAATTGATAAAATTGTACAATTTTTTAGAGTAATAAATTATCGATGACGGAGAAGCTTATAAGCTATTTAAATTAATTGCGATATCGCTGTGGGAGAACTATTTTCCGCCCGCGACGATTCTGTACAGGAGTCGCCTCCACCACTTCATCAGCAGATGCACCCTCAATTTTTTCATCCGATTTACTTATGATAGGCCTGATAGCCTTCCGCTTATCCTTCTTCGCTTATTGCATGTCTTTTTAGAGCTGCTTTTCAGCCTCTTTGGCGTATTTTGCCTCTTCCTTCTCACGTCGCTTTTTCTCCTGCTCAAACAACCTCTGCGCTTTCACATTAGCCCTTATAACCTTTCTCTCTTCTAACAAACACTGCTTTTCAGCCTTCTCCTGTTCCTTACGGAGTTTATCTTCCTCTTTTTGACGGCGTTCATCCTCTGCCTCCTTCTCTTTTTGGGCCTGTCAATCACGTGCTTGCTGTACTTTGTTGGGGCTCCAAAATATCGCATTACTCTCCTCCTCACTCTGCATTTCAAGTAGAAGAGGTTTGCCACGCTTTCTACGCTTCTTCTTATTAATGAGTGTCTTTTTCAAGCCCTGATTCTGCATTTTAAGAAGCATGTTTTCGACCGTCAAAGCGTGAATCGTGTTGTTAAGCTGTTTGGCCTTTTTATCGCAAACGTCGTCGACAACCTGGTGTAACAGCTTCTCAATGCGGCGCCAATCTTCAGCCTTAAGTATAGAGTTGGTAGATAAGCTTAATGAAGGCCTTGAAGCATTCAAATCACTAAACTTTTTAATAACACGCATTGGATCGAAAGGATGTAAACTAGTGTTTTTGAAGCTAGAGAGAATATTTTTCTTAGTAAAAGCGCGCTTGTACGCCACCCAGAAGAAGCGGAAGAAGTCTCTTTTAGTTATGCTAGAGAATCCCTGACACTCATCCATAAACACTTCGAGTTCTACCGTGTAAGCTGTTGAGAGAGGTTTAAAAAAAACAAACATCCAAAGGCTATAGCGTATGTGTCGAATGAGGTGGGTATATTACCAGTAGAATCTTGTTTTTGTCGCAGTATTCGATAAATCGCATATTTACGTGAGATCTATGGCCGTTGAGGATAAGAAGCCTATACTGCCTTCGCGCCTTCTCTTTAGTCTCCTGATCAAACACCTAGGTAAGCCATGCATAGCCTATATCCTCATTAGTCCACCTACTAGGAGATGAAGTGAAGTAACACTTATAAAGCAAAGGATCAAAATTCTGTAACCAAGTGTCTTATACGTTCCTAGAGACAGCCTGATATATAAGGCTTAGCGTAAGAGAGGTCCCGTCGGCGCATATACATGCAATATGTGTAATCCACTCGCGATTGCCGTCCTAGATTATCTTTTTTACCCCCCTTCCTCATACCGCCGTTTTGAGAAGATTCTTTTCATTCTAGTAAGCACCCCAATAAGGAAGCCTTTCTCATCTATATTGTATATAAGCTATAGATCCATATTGTACTGAGCAATCTTCCTCTCCAACAGATCGAAATATAAGGTGTATTTGAACGCTGAATCAGCCCTCTTACGTTCCTTATCCATCCCATCAGTCCACTTTAAGAAAATCGAGTAATCGTGTCTCTTCAAAAAGCGCCCAGGCCAGTATTTTCCTACCGAATGTCCACATATTTCCTTTACGAAATTTTGCAACATATGGTGTGTAGAAGGTAGCCCTCGTTTGCAGAGATCGTCGATATATTGTAGAAGCGATTTCTCTTGCTGATCGTTGAGATGTCGCTGGTTTTCGTGCTTTTCTTCACGAGAGCGTTGCACACCGCGAAAACGTTTCAAGAGCGTTGATCGGTCGCAGCCATATTTGTTCGCTGTCGCAGTAAAATTAACTTTTTCTCCAGGTTCCAAGGATTTTAATTCATCCAGCGCGAGCTCGAGAGGGCTCATTTTAGTGAAGATAGGATTATGTCAAAAATTTGGTGTTGGTAGCGATTTCGCTTAAAAATCGTGCGTCACGTGGGAGCGGGCGTTACGCGGTAAAACCCGGTATGTAAGCCATTTAGCGTGTCAGCTTCGCGAAATCGCAAATTTCTTAACTCGACTACAAACTTCCCTCTACGGATGTGAGTCCTTTGCTACACCCGATTTCCAAGCAATTCCGACCAGGATCGCAATTCGAGGCCTTCGCTCTGCTGCTATAACGCTCTCCCGCACCAGCTGCGCCTGTCAGACCTCAATCGACCGGCCGACGTTAGTACCACCCCCCATAACCCCCGATCCCGCCTACGAGCGTCGCTCCTATTTCGATCTCCTTAGAATAACATAATTTGACGAAGACGTACGGATATGAATCAAGAGGCTAATATCCATAAGAATGGGATCTGTCGTATGATTCGACAGAGTAGCGGGTACATGTCTCTGCTACCGGTCCAGGTTGGCTTCCGGCTAGGCCATTCAGCTTGAACTTTGGGAAGTCACACTGACCTCATCTCCCTGGCTAAAGCTACATGCAGAGAGCTAGTAGGAACTGTGTGTTGCTCGACACGGAGTTCTTTGCCGTCGACCCTGAGCCCTATGTCTCGGTCGGCCCGGAGTTCTGTGCGTCCCACGCTGAGTCCTACGCTGTTCGACCTGCAGTTTTACTCTATTCAACTTGAAGTCATGTGTGGTTGTTTTTTATCTCCGCTTTACTGATGGCTTTACGGATGGTTTTACGTCAAATGTTAAGGCAAAAGTTCCCAGTTTTGCCTGTAATATTTCACATTTACGAGCGCCAAGCATTTTCTCATGCATTCTTCATTTGTCTAATTCTTTAAACTGGAATCTATTCTCTATCCATTCCTCTCGAGGTTCTTAGCTTATTGGAGTTCTTCCGATCCATCTATCAAATCCTATTTCTCATTAACGCACGCCTCCTGATTGAAGACGATCCGTTTTCTGATGCTGGGAAGCTCGACGAGAAACTTCTCTTCATAATGAAGTGGATGGTCTCACTGTGCTCTCTCTCCCAGAAATGATCGCACTTGGGTGCTGATGTGCCTTCACATCACGAGGGCACAGATAGCGCCGAACCCGCCTGCTGCCGAGATACCGCTCAATCTCAGTATCAGTCCCATTTATTTCGTGAAACTGCTCAGACGATAGCTTGAATTCGACAACCTCCAGCTCGAAATTGTATTTCTCCGCCCCAAGGTACTTTTGGTCTCTGATCCAGTCGTGAAGGTCCGGATTTGGACGTGGTCTGCCTCTCTCACAAGTTGATTATAAGGTTATAATCAAAACTTGTATGCTTGTTCCAGAACAGAGGGAAACTTGAGGACGATGCAGGAATCTGAGCACGTGCTCGAAGAGATCCGGGTCTGCACCAATGAAATAGGAACCGTCTTGTTCCTGGTCCACGCAGTTAACCCTCCCGACTAGCAGTCTATGGAAGAAATTTTCGTGGTTCAGCATGGCGCCTTCCCTGGCCAGTGTGCTCTTTCTAACCTGGAATCTCCGAGCACCAATATTGAGAGTAATGGTATCTGCGATTTCACCCTCAGTGATAGTTTGCTGGTGCGGCATTTTGGTTTCTAGCTCGACACGCTCGTTTTGAATAGGCGTGCTTAATAGTGTTTTCGTGCTTTCTCCTTGCATTCAGGGAAATTGCATCTGCTTCAGCTCAATTTTTAGTCTATCGATGTTGCTTTTATACACTTATCATGTAAGCCATCTGGTACAAGCCCTCATCATTATTATCCTCTATAGTACGTTGTCCGACCTGCTCTGTCCACGTATTCAGGCCTGGGTTAGTTCTATTTACGTTGCCAATGAATTGTCTACAATATCCTGTGAATGGGTGCACGCATGCGCCAAGAGCTTTCTTTGCTACCGTCATTTCCATCTTCCACCTCACTATAATACCATTCTTCTACTCTCTATATGTTATTACAACTATTCTCGTTGAATACTGTTCTCCTTGTGATGGAAACAAGATCCGTAACCCCATATTCTTTATACTGTAAGGGAAGGGTTCCCCGCGCTTCATGGCAGGACTACTACACTGATCCGCAGAGCGATGCTGCAATTTACCAAGCGGACACTGGTATTGCTTTCTAGTTCGACCGATAAGATGGTACTCAACTCAGCACTCAGCGCCTTTGACGCAACCGATCGAATCATAGGTGGTTGGAGCTCTGCAATCCGGACTGATGTATTGATTGTCAATGTATCAAAGTATTGTTTTCTTTTTGATCCAATCTCTAATATCCTAGAGTAAGAAATAATCTGCCTCTGCTTGTACCTTGCTGTAGAAGACATCGAATCTCTAAAGCAAAGGAAAGGCCGTAGGGCGCCGCATGAAATTTAATATGTGCTCGAAGGCATCCGGATACGCATTAAGGTAGGAGCCATCCTCCCATCGGTCTGCGTAATCTTGCCAATTGTCCAGGTAAAGGTTTAAGGCGTAGAATTCGTCAACGCATCCTTGCTCATCTTAAACTTCCAGCTAGAGATGTTGAGCGTGATGATGCTTGAAACGTTGGTCTTTTGGACTGTCATGATTCCTGACGTCGGTGGTTGGGGTATACTAACTCCGGCGGACTGCTTTAATGAACTCATAAATGTTTCTGTCCTTATTTCTTTTACTTATTTATTTTTGCTTTGCGGATCCGTTTGAGACGTGTTTGCTGATTCGCGCCGCTGATATTCCCCTCTAGATTTTGCCCCTCTAGCCGAATGGGATCTGTATTCCCGAACCTCACGGAAAAACGTCAATCCAACCATCGTCAATCCAACCGTCACATCTGTTTTATTGGTGCAGACCGCTTGAATACCAAAGCTGGACGCGTTCATATGGTATTGGCGATTGCCGAGGAATGTCGCGGTTCAGTCCTCTTCCTCTGACTCGTGAGTCAAGACCTGTTCGCTAACTCAGTGGTTTTTCTGGAGTTCCTTTCATCCGTCCCAAGCTTGGTAAAGTAATCGTGATGAAGTTCCGTATATAAATCGATTGAGTTATGCATTTAGTTGGTACTGTACTTCATTTCAAATTTATTTTATCAAGTGAATGCAAAATCAAATTTGAAAAAGTTAGCCGTATAATTTTCCCTTCCCTAAATCCAACGGCTATTCGATATCAACTTCGATTTTGCATTCACGTGATAAATCAAATTTCGCTTTTTCTCCCATGCAAGGATTCAAGTCACTGGGAATATTATCTATCATCGCATGGTGGTGTCACACACCTCCCCCATATTTCATTTTACTTTAATTTACAGCTTGTACAGGCGTACGATATGTATTGCACACCAGTTGAAGTTTTATTGGCTCCCTATATCCACTCATCTCCATTCACCTTCATACGATCACCACCATTCTCCTACCTCGTGTCACATACCGCTTCCCTTCTGACATCCATTGGCTTTCTCTATTCTCTACAGGCATTCTTGTCGAAGGATAAGGTTTTCTCGAAGGTGACAACTTCCACATAGTCCTCATCTTCGTCCTCGTCAGGATTATCCCCTTGTGCGTGCCTGCACGCTTTGCTGC
The DNA here is from genome assembly GCA_010093925.1 of Zopfia rhizophila CBS 207.26. Lineage (NCBI taxonomy): Eukaryota > Fungi > Ascomycota > Dothideomycetes > Zopfiaceae > Zopfia > Zopfia rhizophila. Next base: position 39,739 of record ML994759.1, on the reverse strand, counting down.
ATTTGTTCGGAATCGTCTATGCGCTGATATTCTGCGAGGATATACGTATAACTTCATGGTTTTGGAAAGTATATGACGATCTACCTCTTTGTTTCCAACTATAGTCGAATTCGGAACGTGCTCCAAGTCTTGAATAGACGTGCGAGACGATCATGACGGTTTGAAGGTACTTTTTGTTCTTGACTTAGTCTGCGAGTGCCGAAACGCCGCAGAAGTCTGCTTTCTCGCCCAGCGTATTGTAAAGGTCGTAGTCGAACCCTATTGTCTTGTCCCAGAAGAGTGGAATGATGTCCGGACGGCGGATGAAACAAAGGAGATGTTCGAATAGGTCAGGATGGGCGTCTAGGAACCACGGCTCATCGGGTTGCTGGCCCGATTGCGATCTTGACACTTGCGCTTCGAAATATTTAGATTCATTGATGCTTTCCATTGTGGTGTGGAATACACAGCCACCGACGTTGAGTTTGATAATTTTGGATACTTTCGCTTCTGTCTTTGGGGTTGCGTTGGCCATGGATTTTAGCTCGGTCGGAGGTTTTTCGCTGTCAGGCATGGCCATGCACCATAGATATTGTCCTCTAACTGTCTTTATATACGCCGTATCTAGGCTCTTTGTTGCGGAAAAGCAAACGGTTTGTGGTTTATATGCTGCTCTAGCTCATTCCTCATTTGTCTGCTTGATTCAAGCATATTCTTATTTGCTGTTCGTCTTCTATAACGATCCTACTTGACAGTTAGTAGCAGCAGAAACGAAGATCTTGTTCGAAGACCTCTGGCTTAAGGAATGACAGTTCTAGCAGGGCAGTTCAGTATCAGATACTAGGGTTTGGGATTCTTCTGGGACTGACCAGTGATCGTTGTTCATTAATGGAGAAAGTTGTGAAAGTCAGACCGTGAGCCGGCAGAAGCCTGTTTATGGTGCAAATAGTCATCTGAGATGTGGTGAAAGTGGATTTGGTTCCCTGGATCACGCAGAGGCGTTGGCTACCATTGTCACGAGCCCCTCCTCACGTTGGAAGATGAAATCTTAGGCTGTGAATGAAGGTATGGCAAAGAAATTCTACTTTTTATTGCTAGTGTCGGTGCCGGATTATCTTTTCTTCTCCCTCCTCGACCTGCTTGTCATCAACGTCGTCCACATGGCCGACTCTAAGAAGTTGACAACTAAAACAGACGACCTCAAGCCTGTCCTCGAGGCTCGAGCCTTTCCTGTTCTGTCCCTCAGCAACCCCATCAGGCGCAGTTTCACGACATCAAAGAAACACATCTCGACAAGGTTGTTGTCCGGTCCGCCAGCAATGACGCCGTTTCAACGTGCCCTTGTTCTCCTTGGTCTCCAAGACCTGAGCGATTTGGAGAACAAATTCCTCGCGAAAGATGCTTTTCTTACCCCTTGGTCGGACTTCCGTGACAGTTTCCTTCTCCTCCAGCCAGCCGGGATGCCAACAACTTCCCTTCCAGGCCGTCTCACGCGACAGGGAATCTTATGGTGGTACAATCAATACGATGAAGGCCAGTACCGCTACGACCCGGATTCCGATACAGACTACGAGTCTGTATATTCAGATGCTATCGACAGGTCTGGGATGGTGGATAAGCAAACATGGGAAGTACATGAATATGAGTGTCATCTATATGTCTACCTCTTGCAAACTTTCAAGGTTGGAGAGGCAAAGAACCCTTACAGGTTCGAATACTTCGAATCGCGCAACGTGTGCACTGCGTGGGAGGATGTCTTCCTACCTATTGTCGACGCTGTAAGGGAGCAGTACGATATCCGTGGTCGCCGGCACTATGGACAACTTGCTGCGTTCATCGAGAACCTGCGACCAAGTGGTTTGGCCTTTCCAGAGAAGACTGCTGGTGCCGGTAAGCCAGCCAAGAAGACGGTCAAGAAGGATCCTGGAAACCGCTTGCGATCTGGTAACAAAGAATGGGATGATCATGAGAAGCAGCTAAGGCGCGAATTTCCCCAGACTGGTCCTGCAACTGAGAGACCGACCTTAGATTTAGCTTGTTGGCTCCGGCAGATGAAAGTGCGGGCTGAGCGGCGCAAAGCAATGAAAGAATTAGAGGGCAATAGCGTCGAGCAAACTCCGGCGAAGGGCAGGTAAGATATTCATCGGGGATCCCTCGAGAAAGAAGGATACAGCTAAATTGACCGTAGCTCCAAAAAAGCTCCCGACCAACCAGCCGGCCACATGCGAACTACGTCAAACGAATCGATCGGCCCAATTCAACCAATGCCACCACTATATGGTGGGCTCAAGCGAACGGCATTGAACGAATCGTTTACTTCGGCCAAAGGAGCAAAGACTCGCATTCCTAGTCTTGCGAAGAAGGGCCCGTCTGATGAGATACCAACCCAATACGCTGCGGATCCTTCAAAGCCCTTTCCGTTGGACGAGAGGCCACCTATCCCCCCTAGAAATCCTGCCAGGCTGGACACCAACAAAACACGCCTTCGTGAAAATATCAATTGTCCTTTTGTTTCTGACAGAGATTTATCAAATGCCAGCCTCTCCCCGACCGCGAGCTTTGTGCCTGTTCCACGTATTGTCTCAAAAGAGAGCATCCGCGCTGTCCTTGAAGATATGTCTATGGAACCAACTGGGAACTCCTTCGAAGAGGTCAATACCGCTGTTCAAGGCGCGTCTAATAGTGACAACAGCCTTGGCAAATTCGGTCAGGGTTTATATAAGCCCACCGGATATCCAGTCTCACGCGCGGTATCGAGCAGTTCAACTTCTCACCTAGCTCACTCCGGAGACTTGCGCCTGAACAGCGGCCCAGGTGAGGGTCTTACAAATAGCATGACGCCGCCACCGAAAAATCGGTCGGGGATATTTCGCCATCCTTCGTGTGCTAAGCGTCCAGACCCAGCCCCCGAACAACTTAGGGGAACCCAGACTGCTGCACCCTTGGCCCACAACGTTTCGGCAACGACTGTTCGAGGCCATGTTCGAAACGGTTCTGCGGATTCCGACCGATTTGCCCCCGCGAACTCTCTGACTGGACTTCAACGCGACTTACTTCCCTCTCAGCCTCTGATAGCTTTCAATTCCCACCACTTTCACAGACGAATTCCAGGACCGATTAGGAGCAGGATTGCAATGGCCGAAGTAGGTGGCTTGTCTGCTCCGTCTATGGGTGCTAGTAGGCGTAGGGAGGATGTCATTGAGTATGAGATGGAGCAACAAGGCGATAGTCGAAAGACCTTCATCTAATGACGATGCTGAATATACTCTCAATTGTTACGTAAACTTAGACGTGCGCTAAGAGGCAAATGGCTGACTTGCTGGGTTAAGCCATGTGGAACAGACTGGAGGTTTCAGCTGGCGTGCACTGCCCATCGGACAATTTTGAAGTGTGCTCAATTAATATCAAAATTCTTGACTTTTATACTCTTTCTTCAACAGTCACAATGCATTCGTGAGGGAAGTGAAGAAGGCACAACGGTGTTCTGATTCTCGATAGCTATCATACCTCTCAGCGTAGCGTGAAAGCACGTCTGGATATGGCGTTTTCTAAAAAAGGATTGTTGGCTGAAATGATTGGCTTGCTTGTTGTGGGCATCCATGAGCGCACATTCAATGACACCAATTAATTTAACTTGTTCAAAATTAAAGGCCCAGGTACAGTGATATGGCAAATGTCCATTGATAGACCCAAAAAAATGACCCAGCGTCAGTTTCAGCAACTCAGAAGTCGAATCGAGATACCATCAATACTATTCCCAATTCCTGAGGCCAAATTCATGGCAAAACTGTGGTGTGGTAGCTGAGAGAGATTCTGAGACGAGTTAGGTTTAGCGTTGCCTAAACCGTTACTAAACAAGGTTTGGTTTAAGGAGACGGGCGAATCAGAATGTCTCCGACGGACTATCTGAATCACGAAACGCAACACTATATCCAGCCGTTAGAGATTTATCGATTGGATTGTTTATAGAGCTCCCAGCACAAACCAAGAGGCGAAGCTTTTATGGCATCTCGTTTCGGTGCATGCTAAGAATAGACAAGCGATTAAACGGTGAAACTAAAGAAGTCGAACGAAATGGTCTTACGACAGTCCGTCGTAGGTGGGGTGGAAGGGCCTCCATGGGCCATCTACCATATATCTACCATTGTGGCCTTACGGACCTCAATCACACTCTTAGGCCTAAAAGGAGTCAACGCTACCTCTCCCTACTCTTCAGTACCCCAAACTGCCTCGTCGGGCATCACTGCATACATCGATCTCTTCCTTCAACATCACCCCTCTCTTTGAAGCTATCACGCGATGGTCCTCTCCGCTATTCTTCTAGCTCTTTCCCTTTCCGCCCTTGCCCTCGCCGACGGCTGCCATCCCGGCGTAGAGTCTCGAATCGGCTACAGCCCGTCAAAGCCTCATGTTGGAAGAGCAATCTACAACTGCAAGACCACCGAAGAAGAAATGCTGGAGGATTGTGGACTCAGACATTCAGAGCTGTATATTCAACAAGGGTTGATGGGATACAAGTGCATATGGTAGGGTAGGACTTCGGTGAGTAGAAACTGTGAGTGCTTGAAAAAGTGGTGCTAATTTTAGTTATTGGAAGCAATGTTAGGTTCGGGTTGAATTAGGGAGCGGATGAGACCCTGATGGAGAGTATATCATAGAACCGACGGTGCTGGGCTTTTTGGGATTGATCGAAGCGCTTTCAGTCTGCGGGTGTATCCCGCTTCGTGTACATATTTGGATAGATGGAAATGTATCACTGAGGTAGAACATATCAGTATAGGACTTCGACCATGTTAATGTTGAGATAGAGCATACCAGCGAGTATCATGGAGATTGCTTCTAACATGGCTACTACAATGTTTACGGCTGCGACTAAGGTTACGGCGTTAGATGTCGGAGGTTTCGACAACGCACCAAAAAAAAAAAAAAAAAAGGCCCCCCCACAGTCCGTTCGTTAGAAGTCCGGGCATCACCAGCAACAAGACCTAAATCCATACAGCCAAACGTCAAAAGTCTTTTCCACGTACCGATTTCCCACCAAAATATGAACTTTCTACATATAATATCTCCACAACCAAATTCTCTACTAAATGAAAAAACATTTTAAATATAAAATAGTAATAAATATTAATATTATGTTAATCTCAAGAACATTTGGAAAGAATATATTAGTTATTTAAAGACTTAAAGTTAAGATACCTCATATTTCCGTCAATTCCCATATAAAATTGGCAACTTCTATTACACTTATACTTTCTGACTCTATTAAAAAGTAATTATTATTTATATTATTTTGAAGACTTTGATGTAGTACTGTATATAGAGTAAAGGAACCAATGAACGATAAGAATAGAAGGGATTTGAAGTGGCGAAATCTCGAGTGATGTGAAACCCTTGACTCACGTCTTCGGGCAGTGAAATGCATTTCAGCCTGTGCTCCGCCACCCTACCACGACACTTCTGACCATTCTATTTTCAATAGCTTCTTAGAATCTAAAGGTACTCCTTTGAATAAAGTAACTATTCATGGCGGCTCTTTGAGCCGCCTTCTCCCAATCTCCAGTTGGCTAAGATGGCTGATTCGTACGTATACAGAGCCATGCTCCAACCCGAGCAAATCCATATTACTATTTATGACATTATACTAGTTGGCCATATTTCTCTAAAGATCCAGAAGTACACAAAAAGCATATGGAAAGCTACTACTATTTCCTCATCGACGGCTTCAAAGCCCCATTTGGCTACATGCACCATACCCTCGTGGAAGCAATGCCGTGGCCTGACTTCTGGAAAATTGATCACGAAAAGCGCTTCGTTACACTTACCAGGCCGGAAACTTCGAATAACGAAACTGACCGAAGAAACACTACCCAAAGGCAACAAATCTGGGAGCACTAACGAACTCAATTGTAGGCAAACGAATCTTTTCCGCTGTATAGCGCGACAGGTGAACACATCTTGGAAATAAATGGTCGTGGTGTCAACCCTTTCGCAATTGCCATCTACTCGGTGCACATAATCGGCTGGGTGATGATCAGTGAGGGCAGGAAGTATTAGATACCAAGACGGTCGAGAAAGAAAATGAGCCTTCCAGGGATGTTGGACAACCCCGTTGGTGACAGTCTCGCGCCCGGGGAGAAGCCTATTGATGGTATCGTGCGCGAATGTGAAAAGGAGATATCTCTCCATCCAGCTTACGCTCGCGCCAATATCAAGTTCTGCGGAACAGTAACCCTACCAAACGACTCGGACGGATAAGGGAGAACCGTTTTGCCAATTCAGGCTCAATATCTCTACGAATTGGAGTTCCGTCATGATGCCGTACCCAAAATTGGTGATGGGGAAATGGAAGAGCTACAGAGGGTGTCACTCGAAGAGGTTCACGGTGCTCTAAGGAACGGGAAGTTCAAGCTGAATTGTGTGATGACTTGGCTTTCATATCCTATCCGAAACGGATGTGTCAATGCCGAAAATGAACCTAATTTGGTGATCATCTGCTCTCGTCTTCATCGGAAGCACGGCCTATTTATCATTTAGGGAGAGATCCAGAACGGGCCCATCGCGCCTCTGGGATATATTCTCGATGGCGTCTATCACCTTTGGGAATATTTGGTTGGGCGACCTGGAGGAGTTCGGGATCTAGGCTATTCAATTTCGGATCGTTGGTCGTAGACAAAGGTTGTCCAGCTGGGTTATTTGGGAACTGTATTTAGATGCGGAGAATTAGATACAAATCTACTCACTTCAACCTGAAAGCGTATGCACTCCCTCGTGTCCGAATATCAGCCATGGCTTCAATGTCACGAAGTAGTGCTCTCGTCATCTCCCACATATGACCCTCATGGCGTCAGCATATTGCGTACTCTCCAACGAACTCTCTTACGTACTATCCGCCTCTATTATGTATATAGATCGGCTCTTCCACTCATTCAATGGATCATGGGCTGCTACATTGATTCCCTGCCCTCGGTTACATTCAACCGCCGGAGCCTCACTCCCTTTTCGATATTCTAGGTCGATTTTTGAGAGAATATAATAATTGAAATATTCATCTGAAGAATCCGATTGGGGCATCCTCTGATGCCACGCGGGGCGTAAAATATTTAACACTCTAAAGGTACATCCCGGACAATGCCGACCTTCAAGTTGCGTATGCAGTGTAATATTGCCAATAGGATAGTTTGCAGGCCTAGAAAAGGGTATGATACTAATAGCTTTGCGACTACAAGGGGTTGGTGCATAGGGGGGAGAAGGTAAAGTCCTCAGTCTGTTTTGGGAGTGCCACTTTTTTCGTGCTCTATGTGGATGCTTATCTGCATATCCGCATATTTTGTCCTTCATGGTCTCGTGGCGGGGCTTCCTACATCCTCTTCTTCCCATGATATGCGCTGAGCTATATTGCCAGGCGTTGGATCGGCATTTAAAGGAAGAGAAATGAAGGAGTTACCATCGTTTGGGAGATGTGGAGTGGGGAGCGAAATTGGCGAATGCAGTTCGTAATTTTCCGGTGACCGAAGGCCGCGTGTAGATTCCGAATCATCTGTGCCAATTAGCATCCAGCGGAAATCCTAGGACAACCTAACATAAACTGACCCATTAAGGGTTGTTTCTTCTCTCTTAAGCCGATATGCATCTTCTCAGCCTTCCTTTCCATTTCTCCTATCGACTCTTCATGCGTGAAAATATCACCCATCTGCCTTCCGACCTTGAGAATAGACAGAGAACTTGACTTCCAGAGTGGGAGATGGTGGATGTGAGAATAGGACATGGTAACTAGGAGAAATCCAGTTCCACCAAGAACACTCATGAATGGCAGCGCAATCCAACCCCATCGCACTTTGTACACAGTCACTAGAATGGTCCCACGAACGAGCGTGCGATTGGTATTTTTGGTCCGGAAATTGATGCTCATGCTGCTAGCCAACGCCTCAAAAATGGCAGTCATATTCTGAGAGTAAATTTGCTGCATTGACCACGGCCGATTTATTGTTGCGCCATTATCTTGGTCCGGTTCCTTGCTTTCGTCCTCGGCACGTTTTTCAACCGGCACTAGATCTATGTAGAAGCCAGTTGCGCCGAGCTTTCTTCCTCCATCCATCACAAACAACGATTTCATGGAATATCCGATAGCATTAATTGCTACTTGGGAGAGATTAAAAAATTCGTTGCCCCATTTTAGTTGGAGCTCAGTCCTTGAATAATTGTGAGAAGTCCAAAGCGAACCAGGTGAAGGGTCACTGTCAGAGGACTCAGGTCGGAAGGATCCGGGAGACAATACAACCGGAAGCGGATTCACTTCTTCCGAGAGAGTGGCATTAACGACCATTGATGTTATATTCTGGACGCAATAGCTGAGACCGCACTCCAGGGCCATAAAGTCAGCGGTGGAAGATGGTGGGTTGAACTGAACACGCCTGATAACTGTCAGTGACCAAAGAAGGGTTTCGTTTCTCTTGAAAGTAAGCGTTTCGGAACGATTACTTGTTCCAAATGATACCAAGTCGAGCTTGGAATTCCCGTACTCTTCAAGATATAATCCGTTGGGGAGGCCGAATGTGCGAACCTCAGAGGTAGTCGTCCCATCCACCTGTTTATCGTTGACAAATTGAACCCATTGGAGAGTTCGATTATTGGCTTTGGGCGTAGCCCTCTCTAGGAGATGAGAGACATTGCTGCAGGAACTGCAAACTCCCAGGCTGAGAAAGGGCTGCCATGAACAACGGGTTCCAGCGCAACGGAATTCCATTTGCTGCAGTATTGAATCTTCTGTTCCAATGAGGCCAGCAAATATAGCCGATTGCAAGGAGGAGTCTATTTTTGGAATAGTGCTGAGTTCGGAAGCTACATGAGGTGAGCCAAAGTCTAAAGGAACGATCCTCGTTAGACGTACCCCGGGAATTCAGCCTGGAATTAGCCTTGAGTTGTGTTCCCTCGGCATATCTGATCACCCGAGCAATTGCAGTTGAACTATCTGGCCTTGAAATTTCTCCTAAAGCGATGACTTGCTGAACGAATGGATCAAGGCCAAGCGACAAGATGGTAATGACAGCACCAATTGACGCAAGTGATCTGCATGCTCCATTTAGCCAAAGTCTTTTAGTTACTATTCTTCCTTGACATACTTAAATTGCATGCTCCACAGAAGGGCAACACTTCCATTAGGACCACGGCTTGCGCCGTCATACAGATCAAAATCGATCAGCTTTCGTCGCCTCTCAGAGAACGAAATGTATTTCCACTGGCTAAGACATCCAGAAATCGTGAACAGCAATAGACTCTTCATGATCGTGGAAAATATCGAAACCCATGTATTTAGCGACAGGCCATGCCATGTGAAAGGCGCCTTGTTAAAGTAGTATCCCAGGAGGAAAAAGACCATAACGAGTGCGAGCCATGCCGTGAAGATCGCTTGTACTTCCGGGAACCAAGAATCCTTGACGAGATAACTGAGACTCTGGATGATTTTTTGCTGTTTCCTCCTGGTGTAGTGAGTCATAGTACTTAGGAAGTGTAGAGTTGCATCAGGTATGTTAACAAGCGCATGTGGGAAAAATCTGAACAGATAGGCTCTGATGGCTTTATTTTTGCTAGACACAGCTTGCTTTTCCAGATTCGCAAGCCATAATGGGCTGCCGCGGTTATGATTGGCGAAATCAATAGCTGAGTGGTATGGTGGTGGCTGTGGAACGATCCGGCGCTCATTTTCACGCAAGGCTGAATCACGTGAGAACACTAAATTTAGTTGCAGGTAGGAAGCTTTGTCTGATAGGTGGAAGGTTAAGAATATCACCTCACCCATCGGCCTCTTCATATCAGCGTGAAGCGCTGTGTTGCCATCGCTTTCTCTCCAGCAAAGATCGGATGAGTGTCCGAAGCCCAGCTCAAAATAACCAACTCATCGAACACTCCCTCTGGCCCTCAACCTCCGCCACCACAAACCCAATATTACATATTAGATCCTCCAGAGGCTCATCATGACTTCCAGTAAAAGAAGCGCCCAGTTTCGCGAGCAATCAACAAATCGCAAAGGCCCCTGTCGTAGGTTTCCCTAAAATCCGGATTCCAGTAATTTCTAAGGGTGCTATCTAGCTGGAAGACAGAGAAATGATGTTTCCGTTCCATATCCTCAGCCTAAATGGCTTTTCAAGCGACGCATTTTACTTCGATGGAAGGATGATTGAACTGCACATTCGGCTTTGGGTCGACATCAATAGACCGAATAGTCCGTTTCCAATCGAAAACGTAGGTTTTCGTTTGGAGGAGCTCGACATGCATTGTAGTTTGAGTGTGGAGTGACGTCCATAACCACGCCGGCGTCCGATAGGTCTTGAGGCGCTTTCGGAATACGTTTTGCGTGGAAATTTCACAGACTAGAGCAGTTCTGCGCAAAGATACTCTCCCCGCATATCTGCGACGGCGTGCATACCGGTTCTTTCCTGGATTCTGCGAATTATGCCAGTAATAGCAACAAGTCTATCCTACGTGCGACTTAAACCGCAAGCTGTGCATACGCGAAGGAAGCTAGCCCAAGAGGTCTGGAAGTTGAGAAATTCTTCTAAAGGGTGTTTCAGATCTAAAGGATTTTGAACTTAAAGGCGTAAGTTTGCATATTTGTGCCCCAGCCCTAACGGGACGTCTAAATGCTACACAACTAGTGGGATGTCCAAGTTATCCGTGGAGTCAGCCGACCTGAAGTGTGGTAAACCGTCAGATGCACTGCAATGAATGCATTCCAAAATATACGGTCTGAGGTATACAGGAGTGTTCGAGGTGAAGTACCCGTTCTTGAAATACCCATCCTCTCTTTGACAGGTTCCCTGCCCCTGGCGAACGGCACCGAGTGGGTTTAGGTCTAGCGATAACTCCGGTCTGGAGAAACTAGCAGGGAAGTGAGGGAGGATTCTGAACGTCGAAACACGCACCGTTGTTATCCGCCGCCCCAGCGGCCGCGATTGTACACACTGCCCATGCAGATGTCACTATGATATCTGATTCACAAATCCAATCATGATGAGAATCTTGAATGATGCATAGCGAGTCAATCTATAAATACCGGTCTCTAAGGCGTTCGGTAATAGTTATGGCATGTTGAAAACTTGGAGTAACCTCCCCCCTGTGTGGCGAAGGACCCCTGTATCCCGAAAGAAACGAGAGATACTTCGACTTCGCAGTGACTTCAACCCATCCACACATTATCATCTCGGTCAATAAATTAACGGCATTATATGTAGGTAGCAATTGAGCTATATCGTAGGTCTCGCCTAAAAATTACACAAGGTTAGCCATCTCATACGCTGTTTGGCGCTCGACGTCCTTTAGCCCTACAACACTCTCATCGCCACAACAACACCGACTCGTCCTTTTACCGGCTGAAAAGTTAGTACTCGTTATTCCTAAAGCACATAACGCCTCTCTACAGTATTATTAGGCATTATCTACTATACGCGTGGTGCAGAACGGATCTCCGCCACGGAGGTCGGTACATCTTGCGCACCTAAGCCACAGAAGCGGGCATGGCGGTACGATTATGTAACCCCGTGTTAAATGCGGTATTAGTCAGTGCGTATTCTTACAGATCGCCCGGCTTCTTATCACCAGCGGTCTAGCCTTTCCTAGCACGAACACGACAGCCCTGTGTGCAGGAGAAAGAAGCGTCGGCTTGCGACGCGACCTGCCCTCATCGTGGATGATTAACGTCAGCAAAAACTGCACCTGCATACGTACAATCTAGTGTAGGAAGTGATCATCCTTTAGCGAATTTACACCAAAACTCACCTAGTTTAGCAATTAATAGCGCAATAACAAAATTGTAAATTTGTACTAAAATCTCTAGAAATATAATATTTATCTTAAATTTTAATATTTGACTTTAAAATAATTTAAGGAAAATTATTTTGAAGAGTTATTACAATTTATAGATTACTATTTTTAATTAAAAAATTTAGCTACTTAAATAAATCATTATTTTAAAAATTTAAGTATTAAAAATTAAAGCTATTTTACATTTATTTTAATTAATATTTAAAAATTTTATAGTTCACAACAATGTTATAAAATAGGATTAAGTTTTCAAAAAAATTTTATAAACAAATTTAAGGTAAGTTTTGATTATAATACTAAAATATTTAATATTTAATAAATTAAGCTAAAGCTATACTATATAGGTTAAGAATATATATAATAATAGCTAAAATTATAAAACCTATACATATAAAAATTATTTATGTAATTATACTACTTTTAAAATACATATACCTTTTTTTATATTTTGTAAATTATTAAGTAAAAGTTAATTTAAAAATTTTATTATATAATTTAGTAGTAAATTTAAAGTATTTTTATTTAGCACATAAAATATTATGTTAATATAAATTTTATATGAAGAGTTGTTTTAATTTTAGTAGTTTTAAAATTAGTAGAAATAATTACTTTTTATACTAAATTATAATAAAAAAATAAGTCTATAAAGTACTTTTTAAAAATTAAAAAATAATAAGCTTATTATTATAATTTAATTAAGTAATACAAAACATTTACAATACTTAAAATAGTAAAAAATAAGTTTATTATAATATTACAAATAGTAATAAGTAGATAACTGTAAACAAAAAAGCATTATTATAAAAAACATAGTATAAAGAAATATATAAGTAATACTAATAAGTAGAAACAAACTAAAGAAAATAAAATCTATAAATAAAACTACTTTATAGTAAGTTTAAGTTCTATTAAAAATAATATTTAAATAAAATAAATAAGTTAAATAACTAGTAGTAAATAAGACTTAGTAAATAATCTAAAATTAAAAAAATAAACAAGCTATTTTCTTCTATTTTTTCTAGTAGTATTTAATATACTTCTAATTAGTATATAATATACGTATGAGAAATTTCCTATAAATATAAAACATAAAATAGTTTAGAAATATTTTAAATTCTTTATAGTTACTTTAAAATTAAGATTTATATTTTAAGTAAAATAGTTTAATACTATTCTGTTGAATTTTAACTTATTATATTACTTTTTTTATTTTAACTAAGTTTAATTAATTTTCTACTAAGTTTAATAAGCTATTTAATCTAAAAGTAAAAAAACTTAGTAATATTATATATTTAATTAAAACAACTAGTTACTAGTATAAATTACATTAGTAAGTTAATAATTTATAATATTATAATTACTATTTTAAAAAAGTAAAAAAAGCTGTTAAATAAATTTTAATAACTAATTATTAAAGATCTATAACAACTTACTATAAAAATAAATAGAAACTTTATTTATTAAAAGAAAGTAGTAGTAAAAAAAAAAGTTATAGTAAAACTTTTATTTATAATTAAAAGTACATTTAAAGAAGTTAAAAGTGTATAATAAATTATTTAAAAATAAGAAATAGTTATAATAAAGTTACGTAAAGCCTTAATTAGCATATAATAATAAATTAAAGTAAATAAATATAAAAAGAAAAGTATAGCAAAAATACACTCTTTTATAAAGTTTAATAGTAATTAAAATAAGCTTAAAATTTTTATAGTAGTAATAAACTTCTACTATTAATTTAATTAAATATTAATTATAACTAATTAGAATTAGATTTTAGTAGTAAGTATAAATATAATAAAAAAAGCTATAAAATAGTTTAAGCTATTTATAAAAAACTATTTAGTAAATAAAAAACTTAACTTAAAAATAGTAGAACTAGAAAACTATAATAGTAACATACAAAAAGCTTTTAAGAATTATAAGAGTTTTAAAAAAGAAATAATTATAGTCTTTAAAGAAATTAATAAAGAAATAAAAGTAATTTAAAAACTTTAATAACTTAAATAACAAATGTTAGGAGCTAACTATATAGTAGAGTTTAAATAAATTTAATTACAATTAAATTAAAAAAACTAGCTATTAGTTATAATATACTATAAAAAACTAAAATATAAAATTAAGAATAAAATTTTTAGAAGCAAATAACTAAGTACACTATTTAGAATTATTAAATAAGTAGTACCTATTAACAACTATTAGTACTAAAAAAAGTAAGAAAAAAAAGTATAGATTAAACTAGTAATTTATATACTTAAAAGAAATAAAAAAAAAACTTAAACGTATAATAAAATAAACGTTAATAAAATATTTATAAATAAAAAGTAAAAAAAGTAAACTAAAAAATAAATTAAATACTACACGTATAAAGATTATTTAAAATATAGAAAATAAAAACATTTTATTAAAAACTACAAGTAATAATAATTAAATATTAAAAAAGTTTATATTTAAACTAAGATACTAAAAGAAGTTAAAATAGCTATAATTTAAGTAAAATAAGTAAAAAACTAAATAATAAAAGAAGCTATTATGTAAAAGATTTAGTAAAAATAATATTAAATATATAAAAGCCACATATACTTTAAGCAAGAATATAAAATACTATATTAGTAAATAAAAAAATATTTAATTAAATAACTTAATAATATAATTTTCACAATATAAAAAGTAGTAATTTAATAATATAATATAGAAACTAATAAGGAAATATAATAGTTTTATGAAATAATAAAATAAGAAAAAAGACTCTTTTTAAAAGAAAATAAAAAGTTTAAATAAAAAGAAATTATAAAACAAAAGAAAGTAAAAAGCTTATGTTTATAATAATTATATAATAAATATACTAGAAATATTATTAAATATGTGAATTAAAGTACTATTTAAAGAAATATTATATTACTAAATACTAGAAAGTTACTTTAAAAGACAAAATATATAAATGCTAATAAATACTATAATTAGCAGAAAATAAATAATATAAGAAGTTAAATAAATAAAAACTAGCTATATAAATAAATAAAATTTATAAATAAATATTTATACTAGTTATAACTAATATAACGTATTATTATCTTATTAAATATCTAGAGCTAGAATGAGATTAGAATAAAAAGAAAAAAAAAGTTTTTTTACTAATTTTATAAGTACAAGACAACAATGTTGTAAATAAAAATACTAAATATATATAGTAAAAAATTATATAGAAATAAATTATAAATAGAAAAAACATGCTATACATATTAAAGAACTAGAAATAAAGAAAATACTATAGTAATTAGTAAATAAAAAGAAATTTAACCTATACTAAAAATTAATTTATATGAATTTAGAAAATAAGTTACAGAATTTAAACTTAAACAAATATAAACAACTAACTTGGAATAAATATTAGTTAAAATATTAATAATACTAAGCTAAATACTATTAAGAAAAATAGTTAGTTATAAAAGTATATAGAAAACTTACATATTAGAAATATTTCCTAGAATAGAAATATAAAAATTACGAAAATAAGCTAAAAATATACAAGAGACACTTAATAAAAAAGTATATTAACTTTAAAAATACTTAATTTATAAACTTAAAAAGAAAACACCTAAAAAATAACTACTACTTAAGAGTTAACTATAAATAAAAAACTAGAAAACTAGTAAACTATAATTAAGTTACTAAAAAACTAGCTAAGAGTTAAAAGAAATATAATGCTTATATATATATAACTAAACTAAAAGAAATACGAAAATAGGCTATATGTAAACGTATGTATTAATAGTAATTAAATACTAATACTTATAAATAATAAAGCTAGTAAAATACTAATATTAAATAAGTAAATATAGAGATATTAAATACTAACTAAAGTTTTAAATAAACTTGTATAAGTAAAACGTGTAGATAATAGTCTAGTAATATTTAAAGAAAGTCTAATTAATCTTAAAATAAAGAATATAACGATTTAAGTAGTAAGTTATAAAAATAATTATTATATTAAAATTATAAATTTAGGTAGTAAGAATTTTATTTTAGAATAAAACTAGCTAGCATAATAAAACTTAATAATTAATTAAAAAAAGAAAACTGTAGAAATTAAGAACAACTACTATAAAGAGTAATAAGTAATAATATAAATAAAGAAAATAATACTTTACAAAACTAAATTTATTATACTAAAAGAATACTAAAAGAAATTTAGAGAATAGTTTTTTAAGAAAGCTAAAAACTAATTACTAGAATACTAGAACTAGAATTATAAGATTATACTTAAAAAGAGAATAAATTTGAAACTAGAACTACTATACTAGTTATCTATTAATTAATAAAAGAACTTACAATAATATTTAAACAATAACTTTAAAAAAGAATATATTTAAATAAATAAAAGTAAAATAGTATTACTAATACTTTTTAAATTAAAGAAAAATAGTAAATTATAATTATATATTAATTACTAATATCTTAATAATATAATAGTAAAAAATTGCTATTCTATACTTTTAATATTAAAACTTATAAATAAGCTTAAAAGAGTAAAATAGTTTAGCCTTTTTAATATTAAAAATAAATATTACTAAATATAAATAGCTAAAAGACACAAATAGATAACAGCTTTTAAAATAAAATATAGACTGTTTAAATACTTAGTTATACTATTTAAACTTATAAACACACTAGTAATATTTTAGATAATTATTAACTATATACTAAGAAAATACCTAAATGTATTTATAATAGCATATTTTAATAACATACTTATATATATAAATAGAATACTAGAAAAATATGTTAAGTATACTAAGAAAGTACTATAAAAGCTCAAGGAACATAAGCTATATATTTAAACAAAAAAAATATATTCTATAAAAAGAAAGTCAAATTCTTAAAGTACTTAGTATCTTAAAATAAAATAGTAGTTAACTTAAATAAAGCTAAAAATATTCTATTTTAGCTAACACTAATAAATATAAAAAAAGTTTATTTTCTTTTTAAATTTACTAAATTTTACTAATAATTTATTAAAAATTACTTAAAAATTACATTACTCTTAACGAAATTACTTAAAAAGGATTAGTAATTTAAGTAAAAATAATATAAAAAAACAGCTTTTATAATATTAAAAGAAATAATTTAATAACCACTAATATTAAAAATGTTTAATTTCTAACTTTAAATAAAAATATATGTAAATACATTAAATAAAGCTACTAAAGTTATTTTATTATAAATATAAAATAATAAATAAAAATACTTAGTAGACTTTTTATTTTATAAACTTATAACTACTAAGTTAAACTATAATATTTATAATAAAAAACTATTAGTAATAGTTTAAGCATTTAAAAAATAAAAACATTATTTAAAAGAAGCTAAATACTAAATTATTGTATATTTAAACTACAGAAATCTAACAGTATTTATAATAACTAAAAAACTATATTAATAATAAGTTAAATAGTGGAAACTAGTTTTTATTTTTAACTTTTAAATACTTTATAAATTAGAAAAAAAATATAGTAGCTAATGTATTTAGTTAAAGAGTAGACTATATAAAGAATATACTAGAAATTTATAATATAATACTTATATCACAGTAGTACTATAAGTAGAAAGTTAAGTACTTAATAAAAAATATTAATTAATTACTAAGTATAGTACTAGATAATAATTTAAAACATTACGTAAAGAAAGAAAAAAACATAATAAGTTATAAGCTAAAATATTTAAAGTAAAAGCTTATACACTAGTATAAAGCTAATACGTAAATATATAATATAAAAAAAAAGCTTATAAAAAAGACTGTCTTAAAAATCTTTTATATTATAAATAGTTACTATAATAATACTCTCTCTTTAAATTTAAGCTTTTATAAAAAGTATTTATATTAAATATTAAGTCTAGATTAGTCTAAGTGTTTAAAATAGAATTCTTTTATAGTAGCTATATTTTAGAAATTGCTTATAAGTTTCTATGTTAAGTTATTATATTTAGTTTATTTAACTAAGTATTTATAGTGTTTTTGCCTACAATTTAGGTATAGTTTTTTAATTTATTTAATATAGTATTTAGTTTTTCTATTAACTTTAACGAGTTCAAATAGCGGGTTTTGTTAATTTAAAAAATATTTAGATTTAAGTATAATAGGCTAAAGTAATAATATATAAAAAACTAAATATATATTTAAGAATTTAGAAAATTTAAGCTAGTATATGTATAAAGAAACTATTTAAGAGATATAGTATTTTTCTAAGGCCTTTAAGTCTAGCTTCTTAAAAGATTACTTTATTTAGATATTTTATATATTAAGCTAGACTATATTTTCTATCTAATAGTTAGGTGTAAATAACTGTTTTTAGTTTACATATTCTTTTTAAAAGGCTTAGGCCTAAATTATTTCTTTTTAAATTAATTATTAGATATTAGCTATTTTCTCTACTATGTAGTTAACTTTTAAAGCTTATAATACTTAATAAAAACGTCTTTAATTTTTATAAAAAATTTAAAACCTATTTAAAAATGTTAGCTTATATTAGCTAAAAATAGTAAAATTTTTATAAATTTAGATATAATATTATTAGTTTTAAACTATATTAAGAAAAGCTAGTTTACTTAGTTATTTTACTAGTAGTTTATATATATATATAGAACTTATTCTATTATACTATTAACTTTTTTTTATTTAGCTATTAGTTTCTAGGTAATATGTAGAAAATAGTTAAAATTTAATTTATAGTTATTTATAAAGTTTATTATAAAAAATAGAAATAAATTATGTTTTTTAGCTTAATATAATTATTTCTAAAAGGCTATAGTTTATTTATATATGTTAATAAAAAAGGTAAGTAACATTTATAGTAATTATCTTACTATAAGAAATTAAATATTAGTATTTTATAAAGTAATTAACTATAACTATAACATTAGTACAGCCTTTAAATTCTAGAAAGTTAGTAATAAAGTTTATAAAAATATTCTTCTATCTTCTTTTAGAAATAAAGAAAGGTTTTAAGAAACTATAGTACTTTTTATAAAAAGCCTTTAATTTTTAGTAGGTATAATAATAAAACACATATTAATATATTATTTTAAATATTTAAAGCTAGTAGTATTTGTATTATAGAATTTTAAGAGTTTTTTTATAACTAGAGTAGCTACTAGCAGGAAAATTATGTATAATTTAAAAAAGTTTAATCTTAAATTTATTATTATTTAGTATTACTAGCTAGTTGTAATAGTATAATTAGTTTTTTCAGTTTTTATATTTACTTAAAAAAAGCTTTTTAGAGTGTTGGGTTCTATTTTATATTAGTAACAAAATTTTCTAAATAAACTTATTATTTAGGTATTATTATAAGTTGCTAACTTACTAATGTAAATTGTACTAGTAATAAGCCGTTTAACTAATTATTATAACGGTTAATTAGTTCCCTCACTTCCGGATCAGATAGCTTGTTAGACTTAGTAGAAGTTAGTTAACTTAGTAAAGATAAGAAGAAGCGATACAGTAAGTTAAGGTTCAACAGGATAGTATTGAACTATTTCACTTGAGGTGTGAATCTCAATTTTAGAGTAACTATAAAGAATCAAAAGTAGCCGTGAACCGTCCAACGCTTCATACTTATAGTAGATCCTCCATGCGTACATTATATACCGCCTGGGAGTATATTAGATACTGCTAGAGGCTGCTAGAGCTGCCAGAGGTTCTGCCACCTCACTCCTCCTCTATCTGCTAAGCCCTATTCTCATCACGTGAGTGAATGCTCCAGATCCGTCCACATGGTTCCGTATCTCTATCCTCACTTCTTAGCCCTTGCCTTAGCCTGCGCTAATACGTCTCGTGTCTGCTTACAATTCTTCCTTTCAAGCTCGAACATACGTTTCCATTCTAGAGCTTTATTAGCTATTATTGCCAGTTCCTTTAGCTCCTCAGGTGCAGTTACCTTTCTGTTACCGTCCGTAACACTATTCCCCCCTTCTAAGTCTTCGTCTCAGAAGATTGTTTCTCCCTTTTATAAGCAGTATAAAGGCAGCAGGTCTTCCGCTCTGTGTTCTAGACTGTAAGACCCTTAACTCCCTTTCTTCCCTGCCTAGCTTTCTAATGATGATACGTCCTGAGTCGTCTCTAATACGTGCTCGCCGCCTAGCTTCTCGGATCCATAACAAACCCCGTCATATGCCGACACCCTGCTCGAACTGTTCTCGCCGAGGTGATAACTACCTTATGAACCTAAGTTCTGGTCGTTGCTCAGCTTGCGCCAACCATAATGTGA
Organism: Zopfia rhizophila CBS 207.26; assembly: GCA_010093925.1. Lineage (NCBI taxonomy): Eukaryota > Fungi > Ascomycota > Dothideomycetes > Zopfiaceae > Zopfia > Zopfia rhizophila. The sequence goes on along the minus strand of ML994759.1, from coordinate 19,676 downwards.
AGTATAATCTAATTATTTCATAATTAGAGTAGAATTGCCTTAACCGTGACAAAGCAAAGCTTCGTCGCCAGCTTAATTCCATTAAGGATCAACGTTCTAAGCTCCGTGCTTATGAGTTACGGCTTCGTCGTGAACTCACGCAAGTAGATTCAAAAGAGAAAGAAATGTTTGACTGAGAGATGGCCTCAATTCGTAAGGTCCAAACTCTTAAAGAGGAAGAGGCTCGTTCTCGGGGTCAAGAAACTCACACACTACAATCTGCAGTTCACGTTTCTTCCTAGCCTGTCACTTTGCCCTCCTTATCCTTTAGTTTTGATTAGAATGCACTGCATTCGTCCTCTCTTTAGGATACAACCTTAGAGCAAGCCCTTCCTGGCCCATCCGATAGTACTAGTCAATCAGCTCTAAACTGTTTTTTAGGTTCCTACTGGCTCCCACATATCATCCTCAGGTCTGTAACTCTTCTATCTAACTAAGTATTTCCACTAATATCTAAACCGCCGGTAATCCAGAATTCACTAGACTTCATACTCAGTAGCGTCTTCTTTAAGTTTAAGTCTTATCTAAAGTTTAGCGTCTTATAGTGCTGGTTCTAGTAATAAAATATGAAAAACTAGGTAAATCCACGTGTCCTTAGGTAGTTATAGTTTATAATTTATAAATCCTATTTATTATTTAACCTTAAATGATTCTAACTTAACGTGATCCAGTTTTTTTAATGGTTGTTTTATTTTTAAATTTTTTTATAATAGAAAAACTCTATCCCCCTCTTTAAAGGTTAGTCTCTTAACTTTAAATTTATCTTTCTATTACTTACTAAGACTTCCTTTCTGGGTGATTTTTCCTACTATTTCTTAATAAAGTTATTATAACTTCTCGACCTTTATTCTCACTAATTCTAATATTTTATTTAGTTTTTATAGTTCTTGATAAGCCGTAGGCTTATAACTGTAATTTATAAAGAATAGTAATCTTTCTATAGTTAATGACTTTATAGAGTTATATATAAACTTAGCTATTAGTAATAAGTTAATCTAATTATCTTATTATTTATTAATATATATTTATAGGTATTATTTTAATGTCTGGTTTATTTATTTTATTTATTTATTTATTTATAAGTAAAATGCTGTTAAGAGGTAATATTTAGCCCCTAGCTTCCTAATAAATATTTTCTAGAATATTAATATAAACAGTTTGTCTCTATTTATTATAAATTCTTATAATAATCTATATTATGTAATTAAGAGTTTAATTAGTAATATCACCAATTCATCTACTTTAACTTTTATATGTGTTAGTTTAAAGTATATGTATTTTATAAATTAGTCTACTATAATTAGTATCATGTTATACTATTAACCTTAAAAGGTAATTATTATTAGTATTTTTATAATAAAGTCTATTATAACTAATTCCTATAGTAGGTCTAGTAAAGGAATTAGTTATATAAGTCTATATTTTTTATATCTTAATACTTTATTCTTCTTGCACTTAATATATTCTAAGAGAATAATTCTAACCTTTTTTTATATTTTTAGAATCTAAAAATGTCTGTTGATCTATTTTATAGTTTTTTTAATTTCTTAATATCTATATATTTTAGCTGAATGTTAGTTCTTAATAAGTTTAGTCTATAATACTTTTAGTATAAAAATAGTTTCTATTTCGTGCTATTATAGTCGTCTATAGTTATATTCTCTAATTTATTTTTACTATATATTCTTAATAATAATTATTATCTTAATATTTATTTATAAGCTTTCTAGAGATCTGTCTGGTTTTTACTTAAATATTATATTATAAATCTCTAGTATATCCCTTATATAGTTTGCTTTTTAATTGAGTATATTAGCCACTATATTTTCTCTTCCAGCTTTATAAAGTATTTAAAAATTAAATATAGAAACTAATTCTTATTATTTAACTTATTATTAATTTAGCTTCTTTATTATTATGAATGCTGTTAGGTTCTTATAGTCTAAATATATAATAATTTAGTACTTAGTTTCTTCTAATTAATATCTCTATTTCTTAAATACTTAAACTATTACTAATAGTTTCTTATTATAGATATTATAGTTTAACTTAGTAGTTATAAGTTTATAAGATAGAAAGTTTACTAGGTATTTATATTTATTATTTTATATTTATAGTAAGATAGCTTTTATAGCTCTATCTAATACGTCTATATATATCTCTATTTAAAGTCATAAGTTAAATATTTTTAATATTAGTAATTATTAGAATATTTCTTTTAATATTATAAAAGCGTTCTTTTCTTGTTACTTTTATTTAAATTATTAATTCTTTTTTAGCAATTCTGTTAAAGGTGCTGTGATTTTTAAGTAATTCTTAATAAATTATTAGTAAAATCCTATAAATTTAAGGAAAAAATAAACTTCTTTAGTATTTATTAGTATAGGCTAAGATAGTACATCTTTTATTTTATTAAAATTAACTACTATTCCGTCTTAAGATATTAAGTATTCTAAGAACTTAATTTCTATTCTATAGAATATATATTTCTCTGTTTAAATATATAGTCTGTGTTTTTTAAGCTTTTGTAATATTTTCTTAGTATACTTAACATATTCTTTTAGCATTCTGTTTATATATACGAGTATATTATTAAGATATACTATTATAAATACGTCTAGATATTTTTTTAGTATATAGTTAATAATTATCTAGAATGTTATTAGTACGTTAGTGAGTCTTATTAGCATAACTAAATATTTAAATAATTTATATCTTATTTTAAATACTATTATCCATTCGTGTCCTTTAGCTATTTATATTTAATAATATTTATTTTTAATATTAAAGAGGCTAAACCACTTAGCTCTTCTTAATTTATTTATAAGTTCTAATATTAGTAGTATAAGGTAATAGTTTTTTACTATAGCTTTATTAAGATATCTATAATTAATATATAACTTTAGCTTTCTATTTTTTTTTTAGTATAAAAAGTATTAGTAAAGCTATTTTACTTTAGCTAGTTTATATATATCTCTTTTATTAATTTTTTTATATGAATTTCCGTAATTTCTTCTGCTGGTGTATGGGTACTTGGTATAATAATTCTAGTTTCAAATCTATTTCTTCCTTAAGCGTGATTTTATAGTCTTAGTCTTAATATTCTAGTAATTAGTCTTTAGCTTTTTTAAAGAACTATTCTCTAAATTCCTCTTAGTATTCGTCTAGTATAATAAATGTGGTATTATAAAAAGTTACTTTCTTTATCTATATTATAGCTCTTATTTATTTATAATAGTCCTTTCTAATTTCTATAAACTTTATTTTCTAGTTAATTATTAAATTCTATTATGCTAGCTAGTTCTATCTTAAGATAAAATCTTTACTACCTAGATTTATAATTTTAATACGATAGTTATCCGTATAACTTACTATCTTAATAATTATATTCTATATTTTAAAATTAATTAGACTTTTTTTGAATATTACTGGATTATTATCTATGCGTTTTACTTACATAGGTTTGTCTAAAACTCTAGTTAGTATCTAGTATTTTTATATTTATTTATTTAATATAAGTATTTTACTAGCCCTACTATCTATAAGCGCTAGTGTCTAATTATTATTAATATATATATTTATATATAGCTTGTTTTTATATTTCCTCTGGTTTAGTTATATGTATATAATTAATATATTATTTCTAATCTTTAGTTCTTAGCCCTCTAGTAGCTTGGTTATAGTCTACTAGCTTTTTAGTTTTTTATTTATAGTTAACTCCTAAGTGGTAGTTGTTTCTTTAGTGTTTTTTTTTTAGGTCTATAGATTAGATATTTCTAAAGTTAGCATACTTCTCTATTAAGTATCTTATATATGTTTCTGGCTTATTCTTTATAATCCTATCATTTCCATCCTAAGAAACATTCCTGATGTGTAAGTTTTTTGTGTAAGTTTATAACTAACTATCTTTTTTAATAGTATTTAGTTTAGTGTTATTAGTATCCTATCTAGTATTTATTCCATAATAGTTATTTATATACGTCTGAGTTTAGGTTCTGTAGTTTATCTTCTAAATTTATATAAACCAGTTCTTATTATAGGTTAATTTTTTTTTATTTACTAGTTATTATAATACTTTTCTTATCTTTAGTTTTTTAATATGTATGGTGTGTTTATTCTATCTATAGTTCTTTCCTATATAGTTAAAAGCTATATATATTTAGTATTCTTTTTTTATTATTCTATTTATAGCATTATTATCCTGTACTTATAATATTAGTAAAAGGGTTTCTTTATTCTTTCTATTTTAATTCTATTCTAATTCCGGGTGTCTGACGGGGTGATAGTATGTTATATTATTTATAACTAATATAAATATTTATTAATAAATTTTATTTATCTATATAGCTAATTCTTATTTACTTAGTTTTTTATGCTATCTGTTTCCTGCTAACTGTAGCACTTATTAGTATTTATATATTCTATCTTTTAAAGTAACTTTCTAGTGTTTAGTAATATAGTATTTTCTTATATAGTATTCTAATTTATATATCTAATAGTATCTCTAGTATACACGCTGTATAATTATTATAAACATTAGTTTCTTACCCTTTATTATCTCTTAATTTTTTCTTTATCTGAATTTCTGATTTTCCTTATAGAATAGTCCACCTTCCTGTTTTATAATCTTATAAAATCTTTATATTTCTTTCTTAGTTTCTGCGTTATATTATTAAGCTGCTGTTTCTTATATTATAGTAATTATATCACTAAGTCATCCTACCAGATAATTCTTAACTTATTAATACAAGACTTTATATTCTTATCTGAGATATATATGGCTTTTATATATCTAATATTATTCTTTCTAAATTCTCTTTATAATTATTTCTTTTATTATGGTGTCTCTTACTTATTCTATTTAGACTATAGTAATTTTAATTTCCTTTAGTGCCTTAGTCTAGACATAAGCTTTCTTAACATCTAATTATTATTATTTATAATCTTTAATAAAGTATTTTTGTTTTTTGTATTCTAAGCAGGCTTTTTGTGTGTAGTGCTTTATTTATTTCTTAATTTACTTTCTTTACTTCTTTCTAATAAATATCTATTTAACGTTAATATCTATTTTATTATAGGTTTAGTTATCTTTTCTATTTCTTTTAGGTATATAGATTATTAATCTTCTACATACCTTTTTCTCTTACTCTTATTAATACTAGTAGTTATTAATAGTTACTGCTTATTTAATAATTTCTAATAAAATACTTAGCTATTTTTCTCTAGAGATTTTATCCTTAATTCTATCTTTTAATTCTTTATAGTATATTATAACTAATAGTTAGTCTATTTAGTTAAGTTATAATTAGATTTATTTAAACTCCGTAGTATAGTTAGCTATTAATGTTTATTATTTAAATTATTAAAGCTTCTAGATTACCTCTATTTCTTTATTAATTTCTCTAAAGATAATAATTATTTTCTGTTTAAAGTATTTATAACTTCTAAAAGCTTGTTATATGTTACTATTATAATTAGTTAATTCTATTACTTCTAAGTTAGAATCTTTATTCGCTAGATAGTTTCTTACTAGTAGTTTAAACTATTATATAGCTCTACTTATTATATTTATACTAGCCACTAGAATCTAATTCTAGTTAGTTAGAAATAATTTTTAGTTAAAATAATAGTATAAGTTTATTACTGCTATGAAGGTCTTAAGTTTATTCTAATTACTATTAAATTTCTTAAAAGATTATATTTTTACTGTTCTCTTTTTTTAATTTATTCTAACTTATTATTATAGACTTATTAGAGTGTCACGCAGTTTTATAATAGCTACTTTTTATTTTTAAATAATTTATTATATACTCTTCTATTCTTTAGATATATTTCTAGTTATAAATAAAGATTCTATTATAACTTCCTCTTTACTACTACTTTCTTCTAACGAGTAAAGTTCTTGTTTATTCTTATAATAAATTATTATAAACTCTTAATAACTAGTAGTTAAAATCTATCCAACAGCTTTTTTTACTCTTTTAAGGTAGTAATTATAATATTATAAGTTACTAACTTACTAATATAAATTATACTAGTAATAAGCTGTCTAACTAATTATTATAATAATTAATTAATTCTCTAACTTCCGAATCAGATAGCTTATTAGACTTAGTAGAAGTTAGTTAACTTAGTAAAGATAAGAAAAAGCAATATAGTAAGTTAAGATTTAATAAAATAGTATTAAACTATTTCACTTAAGATATAAATCTTAATTTTAGAGTAACTATAAAGAATTAAAAGTAGCTATAAACTATTTAATACTTTATACTTATAGTAGATTTTCTGTACGTATATTATATATTACTTAAGAGTATATTAGATACTACTAGAGGCTACTAGAGTTATTAGAGGTTTTATTATCTTACTTATCCTCTATCTGCTAAGCCTTATTCTCGTTATATAAGTAAATACTTTAGATTTATCTATATAGTTTTATATCTCTATTCTTGCTTCTTAGCTCTTATTTTAGCCTGCGTTAATATATTCTATATTTACTTATAATTCTTTCTTTTAAACTTAAATATATATTTCTATTCTAGAGCTTTATTAGCTATTGTTACTAGTTTCTTTAACTTCTTAAATATAGTTACCTTCCTGTTACCGTCCGTAACAGGTATTTATTATTAATAATTTATTAAATTAACCTATTTGTTTTAATTAAGTTTAATTTTAAAGTGTTATTAAATAGTTTAAAGTAAAGAAATATTTATTATTATACTTTTTAAACTTTTTTTTAGGTTAAAGTATTTTATATATAGTAAATAAAAGTATCTAGTTTTCTACTCTACTTACCTAATTAGTATGTAATAGTAAAGTTAAATTAGAATAAATATTTAGCTTAGTAAGCTTATTAATAACTAAGTTACTTTATTATAGTAAAGTACTAAAAGTTCTTATAATTACTTAATACTTAAATTAAAAACATAATACCTTCTAATTTAAGTTTCTATTATTTAAAGTAACGTATAATAGCTAGTAGTTTCTTATTATATATTTTATAATTATATTTAGTAGAATTTAGTCTCTTGAAAAAGTAGACTATAAGTCTTAGTTTATTTTATTTATTTTTCTAAAAAAAAAAACTCTAGTAGTTACGTAGTTTAAAAAGTTAGTTTCTATAATAATTAGTAACTTAAAATTAAAGTGTTAAAAAACTAAAATAGTTATAAATATACATTTTAAGCATTTAAACGCCTTTTAATAAGTGTTATTAAATTTAAATTAAATGTTCTTTTTTATTAGAGCTATACGCAGAAACGTAATATAAAAAAAATTATTAATAAATTATTAATAGAAGTTAGTAAATTCTAGAAATACTTTTATAATTTTTACGTTCTTAAAAAATTTCTAGTTAAGAATATTCTTTACTTTATTTGAGTTTATGCTAATTTCTTTTGTTAAGATTATATACTTAAGATAAGTAACTTATTTTTAGTAGAACTTATATTTATTAATATTAAGTTACAGGCTAACTTTATTTAAAGCTTTTCAAACTTATTTTATATATTATTAATATTTATATAAAGAATTACTATAAATTAGAATATTATTAAAGTAGACTATATAAAACATATTAAGAAATAGTTAAAGAACATTATTTACATAGTATTAAAATATACTTAGTATATTAGCTAGTCTAAATAGTATAATAAAATATTTAAATAAGCTATATTAAGTTTAAAAAGTAGTTAGCTATTTATTTTTTTCTATTATATAGAAATAGTTAAAAGCTAAGATAATATCTAGCTTTATAAAGTACTTTATCTTACTAAAGTAAAACAGAATTTTTTAAATTAATAAAATTAGATAGTAGTTTTTAATAGTAATAATATTTAAAGCTTAATAGTTTACATAGAATTAAAGACTTTTATTAGGTTTTTTTATAAAAATAACTAGTATAACTATAGAAAATAAACTTACTCTAATAAATTCTTTAACAAGATAGTTATTAAAATATTTTCTAAAAACTTTTAGTTTATTTTAGAACATTTTATAGAAAGATCTAACTACAAGTTACTTTTCTTTTTTAAAAATAATCTTATAATTATATAAACGATATTTAGGTAGTTTATTAGCTTTTTTATATAAGAATATTTAAAAAGTATTATAATACTCTCTTAAAACCTTAGTAGTTAAATTAGTATAAGTTTTTAAAACTAAGGCTTTATTAATATTAGCTATTAAAATAATAAAGATTTTATATTCGTGTTTTTAGACTATTTATATAAAGAGGGCTGCCCTAATTAAGTAGATATTTATATTTAGTTTAGAATTCTTATAAAGACTTTTTAGTAAAGCCTTTACTAAGAAGTTTTTAAATTCTTAAAAAAACAACTTTTTTATAAGATCTTTATTTAGTTTAGTGTTAAATTTAAGTATAAATTTAGATTTTAAGTAAAAACTCTTTAGAGAATAGTTTACTAAAAGGTTTTTTAAGTAAGTATTAAGTTCTTATAATTAATAGTTTATTTTAGCTAACTAGTTATTATATTAAGTTTAAATAGTTAGTAATAACTTTAAAAAGTAAGTTTATAGATACTGTATATAGATAGTATTAAAATAAAAGCCTTTTAGTAAAAGGTTTACTAGAAAGTTTTTTAGATAGATAATATTTTCTTTTAAATAGATTAGAAATTAAAATAAGCATAAGTAATAGGCCTAGTAATAAAAAATATTAAAAAATAGCTTTTATAAGTTATAATTAAAGTTAATTTTATGCTTTTTTATTTAAAATTAACTAAAAATTAATTTATAGTTTTTTATAGCTATTATAAAGAGATAAATTTTCTTAACGTAATTTATATAATAAAGAGTTATACTAGTAGTATATAAAATATAATCCTCTTTAAGATATTTATTATTAAAACTAGTAAGATATAAAACGTTTAAAAGTAGTAAGAAATAAAGTTTTTAGATATTAACTAAAAATTTACTAATATAACTTATACTAGTTATTTTAGTATTAATTAAAGTAGTAGTAAAGTAGAACAAGCTATTTTATTAAATAATATAAGAAATATTTACTTAATAGTTCCAAAAGTTAGTTACAAAGTAAAAAGTTTAAAAGTTAATAGAAATCTAATATTAAAAACATTCTAGAAAGTAACTTAATATTAGAATAAAGCTTTTAGTAAGCTATCTTAAAAAGTTTAAAAGTATTTTTATTTATAAAAAAATTTAAATTTAAAAAAAGAACAGAAGTAGGTTACTTATTAGAATTAAAATAAACTTATAAATTAAAGTTTTAGTAGAAAAATAAAGTAGTTTTAAAAAATATAATTATATTTATTATACTTAAAATATTAGCTATTACACTTTTAGGCTTTTTACTTAGTTAATTTAATAAAAACGTAGTTATAGATATTAATTTCTATAATATTAAAATCTTTTTATAATACAGGTTATAACTTAGCAAAATATAGTAAAAAAAAATACTAAAAGTTATTATTATATAAAAATATTAGATTAGTGTAGTTATTTAATGTATTAAAAATATTAATACTTATTATTACTTATTAAAAATTATTATTTAATAACCTTTTTAGCTAAGTAATTAAATTAATTTTATTGAGTCTAATATTAATAGCTAGTCTATAAAATTTAATAAAATAAATAGTAAAACTCTTTTGTTTTCAGTAAAATAAATTAAGTTTTTTATTTAGATTTCTGTATATAGCTTATAAAAAGATAATTAATTATTCTACTAAGTGTATATTCTTATTTATAAAAGAGTTTATAAGTGTTACTAAGTTTTTTTCTAGCCTTAAATATATATATAGAAGTTAAGAGTGTTTAGTAAAATATTAGTTAGTATTATTTTTAAGCTTATAGTTAGGTTTTTTAATAAAAATACGTAAGTTCTTTTATTTTCTAGTAAATATTAAAAAACTAAACAAGTAGTTAAATTTTATTATTATTAGTAGTATAATAGGTTTTAGTATAATAATTAATTTTACATTTCTAACTATAGTTTAAGAAACTTAGAAATAAATACTAGTTATAATTATAAATAGAATTAGAGTTATAAAACTTAAGCTATTTTTAAATAAACTAGTAATAAGAGCTAAACTTTCTTTAATAAAGAAGATAATAATAATAAGAGCTAAGCTAGTAAATACTTACTTTATTTTATTAAGCTTAATATAAAAAGTTTTTATATTTTCTTTATATTAGGTTTCTTACCTTACTAAAGTGTTTATAAATAATTTATTACTTACTTTTAAAATTACAAGTTAAAAAGTAAAGTCTTTAAGAATTTTAGTAAAATCTAAGTTATTTATTATAAAAAATTAATAAAAACACAACATAATATTATAGTAGTGCTATAAGTAAAAAGTTAAGTACTTAATAAAAAGTATTAATTAATTACTAAGTATAATATTAAGTAATAATTTAAAACGTTACGTGAAAAAATATAATAAATTATAAACTAAAATATTTAAAGTAATGGCTTATACACTAGTATAAAACTAATATATAAATATATAACGTATTTCATAAGCGAGCTGGTTAAATAAGTGAGCTAATTAATTTACTAAGACCACGTATTAAGATATTTAATACCATAATGTCTCTACCTACTAACCTATAATTAATTCCTAAAGAAGCTTAAATATAGCTTGCTATCTAAGCTCTTAAAATAGGTTAAATATTTAGCCTTTAACTTACTACGTGCACTTTTAATGTTCTCTTCTTAAGCTTATAAACGCGACGCGCTGGAATCACCTCATGACATAATATTAAGCCTAATTTAATAAATCTAATAGCAACTAAAAAGGAGGTAATAAAACAGTATATACTTAAGCTAGATTTAAGAGGATTTGCCCCTCCGCTTAATGCTGTTTAAGAGATAGCTAATAAACTATTAGCTAAGTAGAAGAAAGACCTAGTAGGTATAAACTAGCCATACAACTTTATTAAGCGTACTGTAGGGCTTAAAATAAAGTACAATCAGAAGCTAAACTACCAGCGTTATAAATAGAAAGAACTAGTAATTATACAAGCTTAGTTTAACCTTATACGTAATGTAAAAGCTAAATATAATATATAAGACAAAGACACGTATAACTTTAACAAATCTAGCTTTCAGATAGGTATAATAACCCAGTAAAAAGTCGTTACAGGCTCTAAAAAACGGCATTAACCAAAAGCTATTTAGCTAGGTAACCGGAAGTGGGTTATAGTGATCTAAGGTATTAGCACGTTAGGGTACGCGCTTCCACTCTTTATTATCTATAAAGGCAAAAACTACCTTTCTATCTAGTACCAGAAAGTCAACATACCATCCTAATGGGCATTCAGGGTCTCTGATAACGGCTGGATAATAAATAAGCTTAGTTTCTAATAGTTAAAGCACTTTAATACGTATACAAAAGAGCGTACTGTAGGTGCATACCGTCTATTAATTCTAGACAGCCACGAAAGCCATAACTCGCTGGAATTTACTGAATACTATAAAGAGAATAAGATAGTTACTTTATATATGCCGCTACATTCGTCACATATCTTATAGCTACTAGATGTTAGTTGTTTTTTGCCGTTAAAGACAGCATATAGGCGCTAAGTCAAGAAGCTAATGCGTAACTAGTTTAATTATATTACGAAAATAGAGTTCTTACCAGCCTTCCGGGACGCGTTTAATACGTCTATTACTAAAAAGAATATCTAAAGAAGTTTTCAAGGTGCTGGCCTAGTTCCATTTAATCCAGATAAGGTAATATTAAAGCTTGACGTTTAATTACGCACGTCTACACCCCCCACTATATAAGATACCCTATAGCAGTCAAAAACCCCTAGTAACTACCTTAAATTTAGGTCGTAATTAAAGCTGATTAGTGATAAGTTAGATAGCTTACTATCTTCCTTAAAGGAAGAGTTTAATCAGCTTATTAAAGGCACCTTTTTAATGGCTCATTAGATAGTATTATGGCGTAATCAAATTACTAAGCTTAAAGCAGCTAATAAAGTCGTAAACTGACAGAAACAGCGTAAAAGAAAGCGTATCTAGTAAAAAAAAGTCCTTACCTTTAAGGCTGGCTTATAGTTAGTTACTAAGAAGTCTACTACTATAACTTCTAGTAGTAAGAAGAATTAGGGTAATGCTAGGGTAGATAGAGTTAAACTAACTTAAAGACGCTGTAGAAACTACAGCAGGACTAGGCATAACGCTTAAACATACTAAATTAATAAAGAATCTACTATAGAATCCAGTAACGATAAGGAATTAGAGGTAGATTATAGTAGGGTGAAGTAGTTTATTATATAGTTCATTATATTTAGTGTGGTCTTAGTAAACTAATCAGCTCACTTATAAAATACATTACACTAAAACCTAAATAAAGAATTAATTTATATACTAAATATATTATAAACTAAACTTATTAAGAACTAATATTTAGCTGAAATGTATAGATATTAAGAAATTAAAAAAACTATAAAACAAATTAACAAGCACTTTTAAATTCCAAAAATATAAAAAAAATTAGAACAATTTTTTTAGAGTATATTAAGTATAAAAAAAATAAGACATTAAGACATAAAACGTATAAACTTATGTAACTAATTTTTTTTACTAAACTTACTATAGAAATTAGTTATAATAGACTTTATTACAGAAATACTAATAATAACTACTTTTTAAGACTAATAGTATAATATAATACTAGTTATAATAAATTAACTTATAAAGTATACATACTTTAAGCTAATGTATATAGAAATTAAAGTAAATAAATTAGTAACTATACTTATTAAACTATTAATTACATAATATAAACTATTATAAGAATTTATTATAAATAAAAACAAATTGTTTACGTTAATATTCTAGAAAATATTTATAAGGAAACTAGAAGCTAAATACTACCTTTTAATAGCATTTTACTTATAAATAAATAGATAAATAAAATAAACAAACTAAATATTAAAATAATACTTATAAATATATATTAATAAATAATAAAATAATTAAATTAATTTACTACTAATAGTTAAGTTTATATACAACTTTATAAAGTTATTAACTACTAGAAAATTATTACTTTTTATAAATTATAGCTATAAGCCTACAGCTTATTAAGAACTACAGAAACTAAATAAAATATTAGAAATAACAAAAATAAGAGTTAAGAAATTATAATAACTTTATTAGAAAATAGTAAGAAAAATCACCTAAAAAAAAAGACCTTAGTAAGTAATAATAAAATAAATTTAAAGTTAAAAAACTAATTCTTAAGAAAGGAAATAAGATTTTCCTATTATGAAAAAATTTAAAAACTAAACAACTATTAAAGAAACTAGATTATATTAAATTAAAACTATTTAAAGTTAAATAATAAATAGAACCTGTAAATTATAAACTATAATTACTTAAAAATATAAAAATTTACTTAGTTTTTTATATCTTATTATTAGAATTAGCACTATAAAATACTAAACTATAAATAAAACTTAAACATAAAAAAAATACTACTAAATATAAAGTTGAATAAATTCTAAACTACTAATAGTTTAGGTGTTAATAAAAGTATTTAGTTAAATCAAAAAAACTATAAACTTAAAAACAATATATAAAAGCTAGTTAGAAACTTAAAAAAAAATTTAAAGCTAATTAACTAGTATTATTAAATAAACCTATAAACACTTACTTTAAAGCTGTATTTAATAAATATAAAGAATATAAAATATTTTACTTAAAACTAAAAAAAAAAAAGAAAAAGTAATATTAAACACTGTAAGTGGTAATATACTAAATTAATTTTAATAATTTTACTCTTTTTTTTTATTCTATAAATTTTATTAATTAAAGTAAGCGTATGCTAAAATATTTCTTTTTTTTAAAAATTTATTTAAGCTAGTTAAAAGTAAAAGTAATACTAATAATTTTAAGTCTTAAGCTCTTTATTTTACACTTACTCTAATTTTTAATAAAGTTTTTTTTTTATTTAAGTAATTTTATAAAAACTGTAATACTATAAAATTATATAAAATATTTTAATTAATATACTTAAAATATTGCCTAAAAAATAGATTTACTAAATAAGGATAATTATTCTTTTAGTAATAAAAGTATAGAAATAGTATTTAATAGCTGTTTTCTTAAACTTTTTTAATTAAATAGTAAGCTTATATTAAAAACAAGTCTACTTAAGTTATTTTTAGAAAATTGGAAAAATAAAAAAGATAGAAAAAGTTTTTATAATTTTAGCTTTTATATAAAGAACTAACTACCTTTATACTATTTATAAAAGAAAAACTAAAATAACCTTTAAGCTAAAAGCTTAAAAAAAGGAAATAATATTATAAATAGTAATAAGTAAGCAATTATAAATAAAAAAACATTATTATAGAAAATATAGTATAAAGAGATATACAAGTAATACTAATAAGTAGAAGTAAACTAGAGAAAATAGAACTTATAAATAAAACTACTTTATAGTAAGTTCAAGTTCTATTAAAAATAATATTTAAATAAAATAAATAAGTTAAATAACTAGTAGTAAGTAAGACTTAGTAAATAGTTTAAAATTAAGAAAATAAATAAGCTATCTTTTTTTATTTTTTTAGTAGTATCTAATATACTTCTAATTAATATATAATATACACACAGAGGATTTTCTATAAATATAAAACATAAAATAGTTTAGAGATATTTTGGATTTTTTATAGTTACTCTAAAATTAAAATTCATACTTTAAGTAAAATAGTTTAATACTATTCTGTTGAATTTTAACTTACTATATTATTATTTTTTTTAACTAAGTTTAACTAACTTTTTACTAAGTCTAATAAGCTATTTAATTTAAAAGTAAAAAAACTTAGTAACGTTATATATCTAGCTAAAATAACTAGTTACTAGTATAAATTACATTAGTAAGTTAGTAACCTGTAATATATAATTTATTAATTAAACTCTAATAATACTAAAACTTAAGTATAAAGTAGTATTTTTTTTAATTTTATTATTTTATTTTTATTTTCAGCTACTTTCATCTCCTTTTTCTATATTTTTTTAATTAGTACTTTAATAAATTTAAAGCTTTTATACTTTACTTTATTTTTTTTATAGTTACTATTTTTATATTATGTTTAAATTAAGTCTTTATAATTTTATTATAGCTTATTACTTTTGCTTTTTTAACCTTAGTATACTACATTTATTTATAGTAATTACTTTTATTATTTTACTTAAAAAGGAGCTCATTTTCATTAAAAAGAAGAATATACTTAGTAAAAGACTTTTAGGTAGTATTAGCTAGTTTCTGTAAATAGTATTTACTTAAGCTATTAAGTAGTTAAGTGTTTTAATAAATCTAGTTATATAGTATAGTAAAAGCTTCTAATATTACTAGTATTTAAAGTATTCTAGTATTTATTATATTATTATCTTTTAGAATACATAGTTTAGCTAATAGCTTTTGGATATCTTTAAGTATTTTATATAAACTAAACAAATATAAACTTATTTTAAATTAGTTAAACTTAATGTTTTAAAAAATAAACACCTACTTATATATATAGTTATAAATAAATATAAAATACTACTTACTAATTATATTTACACTTTTTTAATATAGCTTTTTAACTTGTTTGTAGTATATAGCTTTTAATAAACTAAAAACCTTTATATTATATAGCTAAAGCTTATAGAAAGTATACAATAGTATACAGCAAAAAATAATATTATTTTTAAAATAGTACTTTAAAACTTTAAGTAATTTATGTATTTTAAAGCTATTATAAATAAGTATATAAAGTTTCTTATTTGCTTATAGCTTGATTTAGAAATTGAATATAAGCTTAAGCTAGTTAAAGCTAATTTTAGAGTTAGTATAGCTAGACTATAAGCATATAAAATACTACTTAAAAGTAGAGTATATAGTTCACGTGCTTCTATAAGTTACTACTAGTTAGATAATTAATAGATATAGAAACTTACTATCTATAGAAATGTACTTAATAGTAGTTACTATTATTTACTTAACGCTTATATCTTTATAAGTTCATAAGTTACCTTTACCTACTAAAACTTTAATAGAGCTAAGTATACTTAATATGACTTCTATCTCATTTATATTATACACATTCTCTAGTAATACATCTGTTCTATCTAATTTCTTGCTAATAATATTAAACTAGTATTGTATTTTACTGTAAATGTTCTTATCATGCCGGCTCTAGTCTAGGGCTTTAACTCTTTTTACCTTAAGCTCAAGATGGCGTTTATAGAAGGCCTGAGGCTAGTTCTTACTAAGAGAGTAGATTGTCTTGTTTACTACAGGAGCCTAGAAGATAGAAGAGCGCTGGCACGCAATAATAAAGGCTAGAGAACGCAGGTACTTAATTAGTATAGGAAATCTATTATTAGCCATTTACAGCAGGTACCTAATGAGGGCTTTCTCTTCTAATGGCATGAGGTACTATTAGCCTCATATCTTATCTTATATCAAGGGTCGTCCGTGTGCGCAGTGCTATGGGATAGTGTAAGAGATCTTACTAGACTTTAACAAGGCAGTATACGTTCTAGTTTCAGTGGAATTAAGGCCTTCTAATAGTACAGCAGTGGCACTGTCTATTCTACGAAAGTGATGGTGGTGATGCATGAGTGAAGGAGCACTGAGCTGCACGAAGTAGCACGATTAGAGGACACGTCGCTTGCTCACAGGTATTTTTAGAACTCTACAGCGCTTAACCCATGCTTTTCCTTTTTATTCTAGCTTTAAAACAGCGACCTGCGCACTGCTCAGAGGGTCCCCAACGCGTGAGCCCCTCACTAGTAGACAGTTAATCAACCCAAGGGTCGCTCTAGCCATGCAGAGATGCACTGGCTCCAGAAACTTAATCGAGACGTCGCCTGCGATGTGAAGACGCGACGGTTGGCTTTATCGATAAGGTGCAGCGCCGCACGATGCAGCTCACATGCAGCGGTTCAGCCTTGCTGCGACATCCCTCAGCCTTAACGCTGTCCCTTCAGCTTCTCTACCTACACAATACCGCCATCCTCTCCCTCCACTGCTCTTCTATATGCGTCTGCCACCTGTATCCACTTCCTCCCGACATGGATCCGCTTAGTGTTACAGCCAGCATCATCGCGGTTCTCCAGCTCTCGGCCAAAGTGCTCGAGTATCTGAACAACGTCAAAGATGCCCCGAAAGACCGCACACAGTGCGCTATTGAGATGTTAAACCTTTGCAGCCTGCTGTACAGGCTAAGAGATCACGTTGAAAAGGGCGATCCTACGCAGCCATGGTACACCGCCGTCCAAGACCTTGCGGTGAAGAACGGGCCGCTCGACCAGTTCAAGCAAGCGCTGGAAACGTTGCAGACGAGGATAAAAGATGGAAATCGACTAAGGAGAGCCGGCGAGGCGCTAATGTGGAAGTTTAAGAAAGAGGAGGTCGCTAGCATCTTAGGTCAGATGGAGCGTTTAAAGACCCTGGTAGAGATCGCGTTACAGATAGACCACTTGTAAGCGTCATGTTAGCACAGCAGGGCGACACTGCTTACATGTATAATAAGAAAACTCTCTCAAGCTATTAAAGACGATACTCGAGCCATTAAAGATGACGTTACCTCCGTTCGGATTAACGTAGACGACGCGGAGCACCGTAGGCTTTTAGAATAGATATCGCCTACAGATTACCCTGCTCAGCAATCCGACATTATAAAGCGAAGACAGGAAGGAACAGGCCATTGGTTTCTAAACGCGCATGAGGTAGCAAGGTGGCTTAACGAAGCCAAGGCAACTCTTTTCTGCCCAGGAATCCCAGGAGCCGGCAAGACTATGATAGCGGCTATCGCGATCGATCACCTGTTGAACACAGTACAGAGCAGCTCGGTTGGAGTTGCTTATGTGTACTGCAACTACAAAGCGCAGGAGGAGCAGGACGCTACCAGTATGTTAGCGGCTATCCTCAAGGAGCTAGCGCAGACTCAGCCGTCTATCGTGGAGCCTTTAGAACGGTTACACAAGCAGCATACCGACCGAGGGACGAGGCCATCGCTGGACGAGGTGTTTGGCGCTCTTCGAGATGCAATTGTGCGTTGCTCTACTGTCTATATTATGATCGATGCTCTTGATGAGTGTCAAGATGGCACCCGTCACCAGTTTCTAGCCAAGCTCCGAGATCTGCAGGCGGGACGAGACATTCGCCTAATGGCCACCTCGCGTTTCATACCGGAGATTGTGGACGGGTTTAAAGAAGCGCTGAGGCTGGAGGTGCAGGCTGGTAAGGAGGATGTGAAGCGCTTCGTGGCCGGCCAGATATACCGACTACCTAGATGTATTCAGCGCGACCCTGCACTGCAGGAGATGGTGCAAGAAAAGATCGTAGAGGCGGTGGAGGGCCTGTATGATTTTTGTTTGATTTATAAAATGATATTAACTTACGCGTTCTTAGGTTCCTTCTTGCTCGCCTACACACGGATTCGCTGTTAGACAAGAGAACACCAAAAGACGTTAAGTCGACTCTAGCTAGACTCTCAAAAGGCTCAGCCGCGCTCGACAATGCGTATAGAGACGCCCTCCAGAGAATTGAGGGCCAGCTAGAAGGTGATTACGAACTAGCCAAGAAAGTCCTGTCGTGGATTACATTTGCGAAAAGACCGCTCACCACAGCTGAGATATGCTGTGCCTTGGCGGTAGAGCCAGACGAAGCGGAGCTTGATCTGGAGAATATACCCGACGTTGAGGACTTAGTGTCTGTGTGCGCTGGCCTTGTCGTTGTCGATCAAGAGAGCACTGTTATCCGTCTCGTGCACTACACTACACAAGAATACTTCGAGTGTATCAGAGATGCATGGAACCCAGGTGCTCAGTGGCACATTGCCACCACATGCCTTACCTACCTATCCTTTAGTGCTTTTAGAAGCGGCAGCTGTCCCACCGATGAAGAGTTTGAAGAGAGGCTCCGGCAAAATGAGTTTCTAGACTACGCAGCCAAGCACTGGGGAGAACATGCAAGAGCAGGTGAGGCTGAGGTGTCTAGCCTAGCCTGTTCGTTTCTTCTCGAAAACGGTTCACTTTCATGCACTGCACAGGTCCTATTAGTTCCAAGTTACAGGTACAGAGGTTACAGCAAGGAATATCCCACAATTACAGCTTTGCACTGTACAGCGCGATTTGGACTATCTGGCATAACGCAGGAGCTCTTGTCTACGTTAGAAGAGGGGACTACGAATGCAGTTGATGCGGCAGACAGTCGGGGCCGAGCTGCCTTGGTACTCGCAGCAGAGCATGGGCATGATGAAATGGCCAAGCTGCTACTCAAGAAGGGCGCCGATGTCAACGCGCAGGGTGGAGAGTACGGCAACGCACTCCAGGCAGCTTCATACCTAGGCCACGAGCAGATAATGAAGCTGCTACTCAAAGAGGGCGCCGACGTCAACGCGCAGGGTGGAAAGTACGGCAACGCACTCCAGGCGGCTTCACTTGGAGGCTACGAGAAGGTAGTGAAGCTGCTACTCAAAGAGGGCGCCGACGTCAACACGCAGGGTGGAAAGTGCGGCAACGCACTCCAGGCGGCTTCATACCGAGGCCACGAGCAGGTAGTGAAGCTGCTACTCAAAGAGGGCGCTGACGTCAATGCGCAGGGTGGATTCTACGTCAACGCGCAGAGTCGATTCCACGGCAACAC